>JAJMKR010000160.1:0-43462 GCA_030563945.1 Geotrichum australiense | reverse complement strand
AAAAAAAAAAAAAAAAAAATAGCTTTATTTGTTTGTACCCTTTTTTTAAGATCCAGTCCCCGCGGGATATTAAAAATGGTTCTATTATTTGTATATAATTTTATGAATTGTATTTGGGGGTGGCTAAAAGGTATAGAAAAGTTTGCAAAACAGTAAAGCACGAGATAGTCGCAACGCAGATTTTTCTTTACACAGTTTAAATTTTTTATAAGTTATTTGACATAGGACAATAAACTGATTATGAATGAATGAAAAAGAAAGGGTTTCTTCGTTATTAACTGTGACATTAAAGTCAATCCCATCAAAACGTCAGGGCTCAGATGACCACAGAGTCCACTTCCGAGTTAAAATGGTCTAGTTGGAGGATAAGAACTCAGTAACGGCTTCAAGATCTTTGCAAGTATCTAGAAAAAATTATAATATCACGTTTCGGAGAATCTTTTTGTAAAGACGCGTATCTAAAAAAAATTATAATATCACGTTTCGGAGAATCTTTTTGTAAAGACGCGCGATGAGTCTCATAGTTGCTGCACTCAGACAGATCGTGTGGAACAGTTTCTGCCTCACTGCATTTGCATCTGATATCTTGTTGTTGTTGGTTTTTGTGGTTGATTCAGTATTTGTTCAGACGCTGACAAAATTAACCATGGCCAGTTCTAAGTTGAGTAGTCTAACTTATTATAAATATCTCAGCGTTTTTTAGAACACTAACGACTACGCCCAACTTTGCCTCTCGAAGTAACGCACTTGCAATGCTCACATTCTTCCGACTTTGTAAATCTTTCAGTAAATAGTTCAACGATATTCATTCAAAGTTTACCTGCAATATCCCTGAGTGATTTTAAACGTTTAATAGCTTTGGAAGTGGCAACCCATAAAGTTCTTTATCTGAATCATATAGACTGCTTCTGTTGGTGTCTTCTTCAATGGCTCAACAAAATAATTCAGCTAGTTGAAGTTTTAGACAATGGGAGATGAATGAATGGGCTAGTTCAACCAGATTTAACAATATATGGCTAACATACAAACCTTATCAAAACATAAAAAACGAACTAGACGTGCCAGTCTAGATTGCCTTAATCTGTGTAAACAGCCATCTAGAACGCGTGTCAAGCGTACTTTACACAAAGTACTTAAAGTTAGTGAGTTCTTATCCTTTAACCAGTTTATTTTAACTTGGAAATAAACTCAGTAGTTCTCCAGGTTCTGAGTATTTGTCTCCTCGTTACTAGCTGTGATACTAAGAATCTCTCAAGTGAAATCGGGTTTCCTTTCACGATTAAATTTACTCCAAGCAGAATTTTTAATGTCAAAAAACAAAAAAAATTGTACAAAAGTAACGCACAAGATAGCATGCCTCTTCGCAGCGCAAATTATTTAGTCTTATTACTGAACTGTATTTACATATCTTGATCACGATTACAAACGTTAAGAAATTATGTATTTTATTCATTTATAAGAGTTTTTTGGGAGTTAATTTACATTACAAGTGTCTACAAATGAATGAATGTACTAAAATCTTCTTAAACTAGCAGAGATAATAGATACATGACTTTTTATTGTTAGTAGTAATTTCTGTGTTTGTTTATAACGTAATATTATCCATATATATTAGTTTAGTTCGCTCATGAGTTACTCAACATAATTAAGTATGACTCTCCTAGTTTTCTCTAATATTAGCTCAGAAATTTTATAAATCAATTTAATAAAACATTAACTGGTTTCAAGTAATTGAGCAGATACAGCCTGATTTCTTTTTGTTTCGAAGGGAGACCAATTTTTAATGGCTTTATACAAGAGACTCGACTGGAGCTTATACGACTAAAACGCACAACACAGTGACAATATTTGCAACTTAGATAGGTCAATTTGAATTATTAGCAAATACTTTTTCGAATGCCAGCAATGCTACTTGTGGTTTGTTTTACATTTTTGATGCTTTACTACCCATTTCTATTTGCAAAGATTATAATTGTATACAGTTTAAAATCAATAATATTGTGTACTTTACACCGGGTGAAGAAATTATTGATAACTTAACTTGTTGGAAAGTCAGCTAAGGTGCTACAATACTAACCAAAATTTGGACCCCTTGTGCTACTCCACGACAAAGTTCTGTAAATGAACTAAAAACAATACATTTAAAAAGTCATAACAGGATAAAATAATTTGAAGGGAACTAAAGGGGGGCAGTTTGAATTTAGAGAAGAAAAAAAACAGTGTCATATTATTGGGATAAATAAAAAACAGAAGTAGCCCCCCTATTCACAACAATCATTGTAGTTAACGCTACAGACTAAATCTAAAATTTCAACAAGCTTAGTCTACAGCTAAAGTCTCTGTATTCTAGATACAAGCTGTACAACTAACAATTCATAAAATTGTTTGGCACCTTTAAGTCATCTTGTCACGCACTTATATCATTTCCTTCTCCGCACAGTTATATATTGATATCTATCCGTTGCCATAATATTATTGAGTAGTGTTCTGTGGATATACTTGATATATCGATATAGTCGATCTTCACAATCAAATCTGGGGCATGTATTAACCATGGCTAAAAGCCGTTTCCATACTTTGATAATAACTCACTGTTGACTATATAATGACACTTGCCGGGTTATGCTGAATTTGCCATCAACTATTGTAACAACAATTACAAAATACCTCAATATAATACATTTTTAACTACAGGTAATATGAAAACTAGCCTTATAAATATTTAGTCCTAATTTTTCTTGTTTTTCTTCTTAGAAGATTTGGAATCATTTGAAGCCTTTCTTTTCTTACTGTTTGCAGGGTCTTCAGCTTCGTATTCCTTTGTCACACCTGCGAGGAGACTAGTTGCTCTTCTCGATAACTCTGCAGGAGTCCTTGACAAGAAAAACCAGTCGAATTTGAATAACGGACTTGCCCTTATAGCATCTCGAATTTCTTCATACACTCCCTCAGTATCCAGTCCAAAACGATACAATTGAACTAATAAAAATCTATCTTCCTCTTCTGTGTACATCTTGCGACCATGAGATGAAGGAGGGTACAGTAGTTGAAGCTGTTGCAACGGGTTTTTGTAAGATTCAACCTTTTTCTTTAAACTCGTCTTTTGAAAGTTCAACCTTTGACTCTTTTCTTCACCCGCTTCAATCTGTCCAACATACTTCTCCCATCCTTCGATTCTCTTGTAGTTTTCCCAAAATGCTTTGGAATACTCTGCTACCTCAGCTTGAGTTTTGTCACCATTAAAAGTTTTTGTAATTTGAGCAATATTCTTACGACCGAATTTTGTGCAGCCTTGTAAAAATTGAAAGAAATCACGTCGAGACCAATTCCCATATCCTTGAGAAATTAGTTTCTGTTTTTCTTCAATTTCTGCTTCAGTAAGTGGTTTGGCATTATCTATTTTCTTTTGCTGGGCCTTTATAGATTTAATTTCCGCAGGAGTTGCGGAGTCGGGGATCGGAATTGTGAACTTGATCTGTTTTCTGTGATATGCTGTTTCTTTATCTTGTAGTTCAGTTAATCGTGGAGAGAAAAATTGATGATCGTAGATGTTTATTTGCTTAGGAGCTCGAGGGAGTGTTGGCTTTGACTCTGCATTAGGGGTGGAATTTCTGTTGCTTAAAACTTCTCTGTAATAACCATCAATATTATAGTTTTGATTTCGTTCTCTCTTAGATAAACTGATCCATTGGAAATCCCCTTTATCAGTTTTAGCTTGGTCTCTAAAGTCCGTTCCGTTCCATTCATAGGCACTATGCGATGTAAAGTTCTGGAGATCATCCAGACCTAGTTTCTCGTATTTTGAGTTTAGTTGCTGTGTCTTTTCTTCTCCCTTTGCTAAAATAGCTTCAATATCATCAAAGGAATTCTTTGGAGCTTCACCCTTTGAGTTCAAAACGTCTTGAGCCCCATGTTGAATCATATGGAGAAAATCTTCTTTAGTTGCAGCTTGACTAACGGCAGGCTTAGCTCTTCCCTGCTGGATGACCAATTGATCGAGTCGCAGCTTTTGAGCGGCCTTTTCCAAGACCTTTTCTTCAATAGCATTTTCTGTTACTAGTCTAAAAACGTAAACTTGTTTAGTTTGACCAATACGGTGAGCTCTATCCATAGCTTGCAAATCAGCCTGAGGATTCCAATCGGAATCATAAATAATGACCGTATCAGCAGTAGTCAAGTTGATACCTAACCCACCAGCTCGAGTAGTAAGCAGAAAGACAAACTTTTCGGACCCTGGCTTATTATATTCATCCATGTAAGAGACTCGATCCTGATGATCCGTGCTACCATCAATTCTGCAGTAAAGATAACGACGGAAAAGACAATAATCCTCAAGAATATCCAACATTCTCGACATTTGAGAAAAGATCAATACCCTACTACCGTTTGCTTTAGCTCTTTTCAGTAATTTATCTAAAATGATCATCTTTCCAGAATTAAACACCAAATGTTCATCAGTAGAGTAAGGTGGCCCAGGTTCAGCACCCTCGAAAAGATAAGGGTGGTTACAGCACTTTTTCAATTGCATAACAATATTCTGTAACCGCGTTTTCTCCTTAGCCGCACCGTTAATAGCATCTATGTCTTTTTCCAAAATGTTTTTGTACCATTTTCGTTGCATTTCTGTCATCGGAACATATACATTGATTTCTTTCTTAGGTAGCAAAGACTTTTCAACGTCTGATTTAACACGTCTTAACAAGAAAGGCTGTAACACTTTGTGCAATTGTTTGACAACCAAATCTTGGTCGCCGCCTTGTCCTTCGAACCATTCATCGAAGATCTCTGAGTCCGAGAAAACGTCGGGAAGAATGAAGTTGAGTAGTGCCCATAATTCGTGTAAGTTGTTTTGTAAAGGCGTACCAGTGATCAAGAGTCTATTTCTAGAATGAAATGTCCTGACAACTTTGGAAAGAGAGGTTGATTCGTTCTTAATACGATGTGCTTCGTCGATGACTATGTATTGCCACGCAATTTTGCTTAAAGGTCCCTTCTCATATAGAACCATTTCGTACGAAGTGATTAAAACATCGAAATCACAAGTTTTTATTCTCTCGTTGATGATCTCTTTTCTGGCTTCTTTATTACCCAATAGCAGAACTGTAGAAACCTCGGGAGTCCATTTTGCGAATTCTCTCATCCAGTTGTCCAAAGTAGACTTTGGAACAACAATAATATGAGGTCCATTAACATTCTTAATATATCTTAAGTAACCCAAAAAAGAAATAGTCTGTAAGGTCTTACCAAGACCCATTTCATCAGCAAGAATACCAGATAAGGAATTCTCGTACAGTGATATTAGCCAATTCAGACCTTGAACTTGATAATCACGTAATTTACCATGGATGTATCCAGGAGATTCAGTGAATACAGTTACATCCTCATCAATTCCTTCGGTCTTTTCTTCTAGTAATTCAGCATCTTCCTCTTTCTCAGTTTTACGTCGATGTTTCACATTTGCATGGTCTGCGGCATTCGCACTCTCAACCTCAGCCAGTAACTCTTTAAACTTGGGGTCTTTTTTCGATCTTTCATCAATAAAGTGTTTGAACAAATCAGTCAAGCCAAGTAAATGTTGGAATCTTTTGACAGAATCTCCGGCTTTTTGAGTGATGAGTGACTTATCAGAGCTATCGACAAAATAACGAGTAGAACGTTCCTTCAATGTTTTAGCGTCTGCAGGAGTTCGTGTGCTTTTCTCCTTTTCAACAGATTCCACATCGATAACTTCCTCGGTTTCGCTTATCTAAAATACGACACGACTTGTTAGTATAATGAGACTGAAAAATAAAAACAGAAATGAAAATCAAAATACTGCTCTATAGTACATACCTCAACTGACACTGGAGATGATTCCTCAGGAGTAGAATTTTTAGTGTCTTTTTCATTAGACATTTTGAAATCGTATATTTCAAAAGTCGCAAGAGGTGGTTGTTGTTAAAGTAAACAATGAAGAAAAAACAATTTGAAAACGCGAAAAATATTTTGGCAAAAAATATATCAGAAGAGAATTATCCTAAATTAATTAGGCTTGGTGGGTAAGGTTTATCATTCACGAAATCGCCAAACCTTCCGACTGGTTTTTTTGATTCAACATCAGGCCAGACGAGCTTGTTAATCGAAATGATCCATGAGATTTTACTATCTCTTACGGGAGTTCCATCCCCACTATTGAATCCTGAGCTATCAGATTCCACATTTCACCCTGCTGAAGTAAAGTTCCTTGCAACCATTAACTCTTTCAGCGAATTAGTACACGAAGTTTCTTCACGAATAGTGAGTACAAAGGAGCACGCGATATACACTAATAGCCAGAAATTGGATACATTCCAAAGAGCTCTAAAGCTCTCTACACCATCTATAATTTCTGTGTTTGAAGAAAAGGTATTGAATTCTTACTTGGAAGAAATCGAAGTGATAGAAAAGCAAATTCTTACGAAAGACACAAAAGTGGTACACGGAGAGAACATACTGGCATTGAGCCATCTCACGAAACTGATAACAAGATGGACACGAGTGTTCAAATACACGTTGAAGATTTTAAAATATATTGACCTGGTGTTTCTTTCTTCTGATGTAACAAAGCGCAACATTTACAGTATATTTGAAGAGCACAGCGGATATCAAAAAGTCGAAGATACACGAATTGAATGCGTGCATGCTATCAATAAAGTTTGGCTTCAGTTTGTCAGTTCATGGGTTTTGTATGGTCACGATGGGGAATTTGCTGCCCTGCTGTTTGACACGTATGAAGCTGTGTTTTTACCTCTGCATTTGCCTATATCTATTTGCGAGCTGGTGTATTCTACAGGTTTATTGATGGGAAAAATTAACAATTACAGTTCTGACTTTGACGCTCTGCGCGAAGAATATCTCAATAAGTTCACCGAGCTTCAGAAAGACCTATATTACTTTCAACTATCAACAATTCTATCAGAGGTGAGAAAAGATATAATTTTGAAGATTAACTCTGAATCGTTTTCATCTGAAAATTTGACGAAATTGTTCACAACTTTAAGAGGCATTGTGCTTTTTGGTAATTCTGCCTTTTGCCAGGAATATTCAAAATCCCTTATTTCTCTTTTTTTCAAAGATAAAAAACTGGCATTGTTCTCAACATCTATGTCTGGTTCACCTCTTGAAAACGAGGTGTCCGATAATCTTACCAAAACATTAAAGAACTTGGAAGAAGACTTCCCGCTGAACAGCACAACGTTTGAAATTGCACAAGGTTTGATATCGCTTCAAATAAAACCAGAATCTAATGAAATAAATTTCATGAGGTCCTTGACGGGTATTGCGGTAGATGCAATATTCAGCACTGATAGTTCTCAACAATTTCTGATATCCAATAAATCATATTATTCCGACATCTTCTTGTTTTCTACAGGCTTCAGAACTTGTATGGAACTTATATCATATAGTTGGCACCTCAATAAAAATTCTTCACCAATAGTGATCTATGAAGCAAAACTATTTCTTGATATTTTATGGGAGTATTTCCAAAACGTTGTCATAGATACTAACTACAAGCATATATTTGAAGTGCTGGAGAATTCTATGGATCAAAATGTGGTCGACACTGATGAAATAGGCTCCAGGCATTCGCGCGCTATTGACAAGATTCATGATCTTCTTCTTTTGAGAAGTACAGCTTTTAGGCAGTCCATACATGATTTGATATCATGTGTGTGCAATATTATCTTCAGCGTGAACCCTGTTCCACCAGAAACTCTCAAAGCGCTATTGAGGCACATTTATTCTCTTGTCGAGGAACATCACTCACCTTATACATTACTCTTACGCTTGGATTTTGTCAACAATTAGGACTGAATTATTGACTTTGTTTTCACATGTCGTGGTAGAAGCAAAAACTCAAAAAAGGTAAATTATCAAGTCTATAGAAGAAATCATTCTTCAATGCAATATATATTAAAATTTACAAGGCCCCGTTATTGTTCAACCTGATCTCTAACTTTTTCTATGATATCCAAAATCGATGTACTCGCTGGAGAGTCAGGATATTCCTGCAGAAAATCAATTCCTTCATCGCATGCTCGTCCGATTCGAGGATCAAGAGGCACTTTCCCAAGAAACGGAATTCCAAATTCTTTGGCTAGTCCTTCTCCTCCGCCTGTAGTGGGTGCAAATATAAAACTTTCACCTTTACAGTTGGGGCACACGAAACCGGACATATTTTCCACCAACCCCAAAATGGGAATATCGGCCTTTCTGCAAAAGTCGATTTCTTTTCTCACATCCAGAAGCGCTACTTCTTGTGGTGTTGTCACTATAATGGCACCGTCAATACCACTAGGTTGTAAAAATTTGCTTAAACTGAGGTGTTCGTCAGAAGTTCCGGGTGGAGTGTCTATCACCAAGTAATCCAAGTCACCCCAAATCACGTCTTTCAGAAATTGCTTGATAATACCGTTTTTCTTTGCACCCCTCCATATAATCGCATTGTCTTGATCAGGAAGTAGGAATCCGATAGACATTACACACAGATTGTCGTCAACATATACTGGCGACCATCCTTCGTTTGAGCTATGAACTTTTTCTGACTCGGCTCCCATCATTTTAGGCATAGAGGGTCCACACACGTCGACATCCATAACACCGACTTCGATCTCTTCATCGGCGGCGAATGCGCGAGACAAAATATTTGTGAATGTAGATTTTCCAACGCCTCCTTTGCCCGACAGTACTAAAATCTTGTGTTGTACTGCCGCCATCCGTTCTGTAATTAAAGGAATGTCGGGATCTGGACCTTTAGGGGCACTTTCACATATCTGTTGATTCGGACACCCCGCACATGCGTCTGCTTTTCCTGCAAGCTCTGATTCGGTGCCTGGACAGTGTTCTGGGGGTGGTTGTGATAATTCTGCTGGAGCAGTGGCAACGTCTGTCATTCTAATAAGTTGAATATATAGTCGGTTAAATTATTCGATTAATAGTATGAAAGAAATTTGGTATTACTGTTTAGCTAAAAAAAGGTATAAAAAGAGGAAAGCAACGATCTATATAGCCTACAAGAATATAAATGAGAATAATCATTGGGATTAAAATGAATTCGGAATTTCTAATCATTATCAATCAGCAGAGCGACGACTACTTTAATCAAACATCTTGGGTTAGGGGCGTGGTGATATTTTTTTTATAGGAAGTTCGCTGATGCAGTACCTGGTTTAAATCCTAAGATTTATGTTCACCAAAGTTTTTTGATGATTCCTTCACACACCAACAAACCTCTAACTTTTTCAATAAGCAAAACATGCTCTTTGTTATAACGCTTCGCTCTTACAATTTAGATGGCTTTGACAAAAGAGAGCCATATCAGTGATTCTGTATTTTAGTCTTCACCAGGTGGATTGTGATACTTGGAGTTTTTGTTTGAATTATCGACACACAAACATCCATCGAAGTATCCATATTTGATCTGTTAGGGTTATGCGAGGCTTTGTCTATTAATACTTTCGAAAATGGAGTCTATATGGAATAGTTTCGCGGGCAGCTTTGGAGCTCATCAGAATTTGCAATACTCGAAAACAACAGTTGCAACAAATGAAATCATGGTAAGTCAAACAAAATATTCAAACTATGCAAGCTTTGATATCGAGACACTAAAAGCATTTCACTAACGCACTCAGAAACTTCTGGATAAATCTCAAGCTCAAAGCCGTAACTATATTGCTTTGCTGAAAGCAATTGAAGATTTGACCGTGATCTTACACGAAGAGGCCAAACCTCTTAATAAAAATCAGAAAACGAAACCAAGCACCAACTATTTTCTGAAAAGTTTTGGACTAGTAACACTTGGCGCAAAACTCAATGAACTTCCGTCTAATATCGTTGACTCTATATTTGTTTTTTTGAGAGTCCTGATTGAAGACATATGTGGTGGCGATATCAATGTTGCTAAAAATGAGTCTCTGATTCTAGGCATAACTTCTTTTTTTCAGTCGATGAAGAATCATCCTTTGGTGAACAAAGACTCTCAGCAGAAGTTTTGCGAGCTGATGTTCTCGGTGGCATCAATGATGAAAGTATACAACGGTTTACTTTTATATTGGTTTCATGTTATTGAAGAAAAGGGTGGCGCCCCGGAACAAAATACGGAGTTATCAACGATAAAGTCAAGCTCTACGCCTGAGTTCAATAGAGAGTTTACACTGTTTTACTTATTACTTGATTATGTTCACCATGGGGGTATATTTGGAGAGTATTCAAGAACTGGACTCTTGTATCTTATAGAGATCATCTCAAAATCACGAGAGCTAATTCCCTGGATATTGAATAGTGATCTAGCGTCATTGATGGCTTCAGGTGTATGCGCTCTATATTCTCAACTGTCTCGTCCAAATAGACAAAAAGACGAGGATTATAAAAAAGATCTTACCGCTTTTCTTTTGTATTTATTGTTTTGGCAAGATATGCTTTTATTTGCTAAAGCGTCGGATACACTGGCATCAACTCTTACCTTCAATTTCGATGTTTTGTTTGTTCGGCAACTACTGTTCCCTTCTATAATGGAAGACTCTGATAGAAAACTTATTCATTTATTTATAATTATCATGGATACTCTTGATCAAAATAATCTATCGCAATGTATACTGTGTTACTTTGCTGGGTATCCTGTGCAATATCATCTCGAAATGAAAAGATCAATGTCTGTACAAGAAAACCAATCGCCAACCCTGAACACGATACTGATAACTCTTTTAGAATCAAACAGTTCTGAACATCGAATTCAAGGCCTTAAACTTCTATCGTTATTAACATACAAATTCTATCCATACCTCACAAATTCTGTTTTTATGTGTTCGCCTGTACAATTTAAAGATAATCAAAGCCGAGTTTTAAAAGACCTCAATATTGTACAAACTGTTTGTGTACACGTTTTAAGAGACATTGTGTCCCCAAAAAAATACACTAAAATGCTGGACAACTATAGGTCTGACTTGCAAATACTAACTAGTCAATTTCCTTTTCCATGTCTTAAAAGAAGACGTCATTTACTTCCAGAGGAATTAGCCAAAGTCATTGCCTCTGAAAATTTGGTGAAATTGAATTTTCCGCATGGCTGTTTAGAGTACCATGAAATTATTTATGATGATGCTAAGCCTTCAGTTATCTCAATTATTATTGAAGAGCTTTTGGAAAGCTTTTTTGTTAATTCGTGTGAAGAAAATTTGATGCTTACATCAATAATAGTTCATTTAGGAATTAATAGTTGGATCAGTGTTCATGGGTGGTTCACGAAAACATTGATGAAAAAAGTTATTCAAATGAGACAGGATTACTTGATGATAAAAAAAGATATTGAAGAGTTTGACAGTCTGGTAATTGCTGTTGAACGACAAGACTTTAAAGGTGGATCTGATGCACCCAATGAACTAGCATCTCCATCTGACATGCTACCGGACAGTTTGTCGAGTGGTTCACTATCTCAGAAAAGCAAAAGGTCGTTTTCAATACTATCAATTAGGTCAGTAAGATCTTTCCTTTCGCATAAAAGTGTCACGAGTGAAGAATCAGAAGAAAACGCGTTGGCAGTGGATAACGATGATAAAGAAAGTTTGCAGTCAACGCTAATCAAACTCAATGAACAGTTGAATCAAGAAATTTGCTTTAAAGGTGCCAAAATTAGTGTCATGCATATATGTACTAATGCCTTGATTTTCCAGAATTTTGTTTGTGAACTGGAGGCTCTTTACCATATCAGACTATAATTATGCAATTTTAATCATTATGCCAGGTTTCTATATGCATTATATATTGTGTATCTATTCAGAGTTCTCATCATAATCTATGTCGTACTCTTCTTCTTGAGTACCTTGCATTTCAAAGCAGCCTCTCCTTTGAACCGAAGCAGAAGAAAGATTGCTTTGTTCGAGCTTAGAAGATAGGAGTTCCATGTTATCATTGTTATACTGTTTTAACGTCGGCGTAGAAAGTAGCTGCTCAAATGGTTTTTGCTGTTGTCTAACATTCCACTTGAGCGTACGTGAAACGGAATCAATATATTCAGTGGGAGAAGATGTTATGGAAGGAAAAGGAAATTGAGAAGCACGGACAGTAACGAAATATCCTGGCTTGAGCTGAAACCTGCTACGGCCATCAAATGAAGCCCAAGCAGTTGCACGAGATCTTGCTGGTAAATTGACACGAAGAACCATGGAGTCAGGAAGCAGCATTGGGCGAAACGACAAAGTGTGAGGACAGATTGGGGTCACTGCTATGGTAGACACTTCAGGATGAACTAGTGATCCGCCAGCAGAAAGCGAGTAGGCGGTAGATCCAGTAGGTGTTGAAAGAATTAGACCATCTGCTTGAACAACTGTGAGCAACGAATCGTTTCCGTAAAGCTCAAGCATGGAGACCCAAGGAGACGGACCCCGATCAATCACAATTTCATTTAGTACCTGGTGGGTGCTTAATCTTTTACCAGCTTCATTGTAAATGGTGCAGGAAAATCTCATTCTTAAGTTGACATTGATGCCAGTTTCAAGTACTCTCGTCACATGTGTTTTGTATTCCTCAAACGGGAAATTTGTTAAGAACCCTAGTGATCCCAGTGAGAATGAGATTACAGGAGGAACAATACTTTGAAATAAGCCAGATACGTACAGGACAGTTCCATCGCCGCCAAGGGTCACGACAAGGTCAAATTCCTCCGGGAATTGTGTAGTTTTCTCTTTGGTCCAGTACTTTAGCTGGTGCGCCATGCGTGGGTTTTCTTGTATCAAACCCTTTGCATTAAATCTTTTTGAATGTTCCAGTTTCGAGTCCACGTAAACAGTTATTCCATCGTCATGGATTTTGCGTTCCATCAACCAGAATGCCAAATCTCTTGTGAGATAAATTAAAGAGTTGTCGCGGGCTTTAGTGACGATCATAACGGACTTGACGTTCATACGAATGTTGGCTTGGCCGAGCTTTTTGGCAAGCTCGCGCACACCAGTGGCTGTCTTTACTAGCCTGGTGTGTGAAAGTGTGGTGAGGTCTTCGGTGGATAGAGCTTTTAGCGCGGTGGAAACGTCAAAGGCTTGGTCAAACTTGTTGTGTACATAGCATGCTGTGGATGATATGGATGGACTTCTCGATGGTAATCGCGAGGATCGCATGGATGTGAGGGATGGGTGTGATGTTAGCGCAGATAGATTGGAAGCATACGATCTAGGTGAAGGAGGTATTGGTCGAGAATTTGTGTCATAGGGATGGTGGTGGCTTGCTATAAATGAAGACATTATGTATGTCAATAATTCCTTGCTTTAGCTCTCCCTCTAAATCTCTATCTTCTTTTCGTCGATTTATAGGACTGCGATTAACCAAGGCTTTTATATATATAGGAGGCTTGAACTAGCTTCAAAAAAAAGAGGGTTATTGAAGGAATGTTGATTTATGGAGAGATACAAGGATACGAGAATATATTTAAATGCCGTTAGAATATAATTGGCAATTTTAATGTTGAGACATATCTATTAATGATAAACAGGTCACTAATAGCCTGTATGCACTTGATGGAAAAAAAACCTGACTGTGTGAGAAACGGGTGTTCATGTTAGGCATGGTAATTCTTTTTTACTAATATCTTTACTTCTTATTCGGAATAAAATTAATTTTGTTTAATTTCATGAATCCTATGCTGTACTATCATATGTATATTCGATGGAAATGAGGTGACATGATTATTAGAAACTTTGTGAGTTTTTTTTGAACTTTACGCTGGCACCACCAGCATTAGAATATCAAGTTGCTTGAAAGACATGTTAACCAAACCCTCTAGTATGTAACATCTACGATTGAGCGTAAGAGAACGGTTGAACTAGTGCAAAATTTCTTTTGTTTACAACCATAAGATTCTATATGCTCTACCCTTTTTTGATCAGTTTCTTCATGAAATCTACCGAAGGCTTTCTTTTTTGCTTACTAGGTAAGAAAGTTAGAATTAATTTCGTTTAGATTGATGTCAATAGTGTATTCTTCATGTTTCTGAACTTCAGCAGAATAAACCTACATGTATGGGACAGGTAATGAGGTAATGAATAAATAATTACACAAATCCATTCTTTAAAGCATCTTCTTGCTACTTCTTTTGAAGGTTTTTTTGTCTCTTTTGCAAATCTCGCTATAAAACAGGATACAAATAGTAACTAACATAATCCCCAAAAAATACTAAACGAAGTGAAAGTGAATTACACCTCTAATTTGTATATGCTAAAACTCAATTATGCACAGGTTTCAGATCTCAAAGTGCCTAGCCTTTATATTGTGCTTGTTCGTTCTACCGTTGGAGGCTGCAACTCTGAAAACGATAGGAGCTTACCCCTGTGCAAATGGTGAGGATGAAATGACCGTCACCAACTTCTCGGTGATATTTGATAAGGAGACAAATATGGTAAGCTATACGGTTGAAGGATTTTCCAATGTTCAGACAAAGATTATACGTAAGTAAATCTCTATTTCTTTACATTAAGCAATTGTGACATTGTTCTTGCTTTGAAAAATAGCATAAGCTATCAAAAGTATTGATACACGCCATCATCTGGTAAATGACTTCAGCAGAGATGAGTAACTTGCTAACCAATACGATTTCAATATAGCCCATATACAAGTTTACGCCTACGGAAACAAAGTGCTCGATGAAAATGTGGATATGTGCAAAAACGATGTAGCCGAGCTTTGTCCTGTTACCAAAGGAAAAATTGTTGCATCGGGTAAGCACCTGGTCCCGGAAAAGTACACAAAGTCAATATCGCAAGCTGCATATCTTGTTCCGGACATTGAAGGAACAGTCCATATTGAAATCTATGACGCCAGCTCACCCAAACGGCTGCTGGGCTGTTTCCTGTCAGAAATTGACAATGGTAAATCAACAAAAGTCGCGGCTGTGACTTATAGCACAATTGCACTTGCTGGCGTGGCGCTGGTGGTGTCAGCGGCTTCCAGTGCAGCTAGCACAAACTCTACATCGTCGTCATCCACACCCGCTGGGGACATACACGATGGCAACTTTGGAGGAATGGGGGGTGAGCAGGTCACACCACCAGTGAGCGGTCCAGGGACAAATGTAGCAGCCCCTGGATGGCACCCTCCTGGATTTGTTGAGTTTTTCTCTGTACTTCAAGGGATTGCCATTTCGGGTATGTACAATTTAAACTACCCATCGGCGTACAGGAGCTTCTCCCAGAATATGGGGTGGAGTTCGGGTATTATTACTTGGGGAGGTATGCAGCGAAGCATTGACAAATTTAGGCAGGAAACTGGAGGTAACCTTACTGCATCTGCATACTCGCGCTTGCAAGACACAACTTTGGTATACAGGAATGCCCACAATGTCAACAGTACAGGAACTGAGTTTTCGTCTATTAACGGGGGCGACGCAGATCAGAGGATGATGAAACGGGTGGCGTCTACTTTGGAGAAACTCCTTGAACCTGATATATCCACCGTTGGTCTTGAATCCCCTATGAAAGGAACAAAAAAGTACATATCCATTGTCTCAGGAATTAAAGCTTATGTTGAGAAGCTTTCAGTTCCCAATACAAACACTTTCCTAACGCTACTTATCTGGTGGGCCATTATTATAGGTGTATGTATCTCGTGCATTCTTCTGGTAAAGGTAGGGCTGGAGATCTGGTCTATCAAAGGCAATCCTCACAACAAGTTCAAAAACTTTCGAGAACAATATTGGGTTCTTATAGGATCTACACTCGTCCGATTGATTGTCATATTTTACGGGGTTTGGGTACTTTATTGTTTCTATCAATTTAAGATTGGCGACTCTTGGGGTGCACGGTTACTTGCAGGGATCACATTTGGGATAATTACATTGACGTTGATTCTGTTCACGTTGAGGATCATCTGGATCGCTAGGGCCGCCTCTAAAAAGGAAGATGGCCTAGAAGCTCTATTTAAGCATAAACCGTGGATCAGAAAGTATGGGCTTTTTTACGATCAGTTCAAAGTTAAATACTGGTGGTGTTTCATTCCCATGCTGCTTGCTGTTTTTGGTAGAAATGCATTCGTCACACTGGGTAGTCACAACGGACTCATTCAGGTCATAGGACAACTCGTTATTGACCTACTTCTTACTATTCTTTTGGTCGTTTTAATGCCTTTCAACACTAAAATGGGTAATGGAATCAATATTGCTATACAGGTAGTGCGGGTAGTTTCGCTCGTTTTACTATTGACTTTTGCTGTTCAGCTCAACTTGGATAACTTAGTAACGACTGGTATTGGTATGGCATTAATTGTCATTCAATCTTTCCTAACAATTTTACTGGTCTTCCTTATTTGTATGAACGCCTGTTATGGCATCCACAAGTGGTTCCGAAACAGCCGCCAAAAGCGGGAAGAAGCCAAGCACTTAGAGGAAATGGCTGCCATTGAAACTCTTGAGCTGACTCCAACCGACTCCCCGTCTCCAGGACTTTTCCGGTCAAATAGGAACGATGAGAAGAATCCGTACGTGACGGGTGTTTCCGCGCTTACAAGCTCGACCTCTTCCAACAGTGACCCACCCACAATTGATGAGCATCCCAAAAATTCACCTGTCCCTCGTGTTTCTATCAAACCCAACTCGGGGAATCCTACAACTGTGCAAAGCTCGATGCATACTGGCGAGTCCCTTCCTGATGGAATTAGTGCACGAACGTCTTTTGAGCAACACAGTAACCGGAACTCAGGTATAGAGGCTGCTGGTATCTATATGTCAACACAACCTCGCGATGCTAATGATAGACAATCAGTTTTGTCTACTGCATCTGCCGTTTCAACATACATTACTGCCAGAGGAGATTCGTCAACTGATGGCAATTCAAGTAAGATTTCTTCTGAGTCTGAATTTTCTGACACCGATGGAAGTTTACTGTCATCTTTGGAATCACCTACACTAAGCAGGAGAGGATCTGGGTATCAACAGGGCAGAAATTTCAGTAGACCCACCAGCGGCGCCATTCCTTCTGACACCATAACACCTCAAAACTGGCTGAGGCCCGATGGAGACGTTGGTACACGATCTTTGAGGATCTCGCGACCGCCGAGCAGTGCAACCTGCATAAGCAGAAGTGAGGTGATGGAGAATGCAGAGACTGAACAGCGGACGGCAGGTTGGGCAGAGTCAAATGTCTCACTAGCGACGCTTGAGCCTGTCAAAGTGAACTCAGAAACGGCGGGTGAGGGAGGATCAACATTAACATCAACATCATCGACATCAACCACAACCACAACCACAACTACAACCTAGATTATTTATTGAGCTTAACTGGAAGCTGGTATATACGGTATATAAACACACGTAAAATATGATTAAAGATATATATAGAGGAATAAATCAAGAAGATCAACGAACGTTATGTATTTGGGCAGTGGGTGAGGCGAATGTGGAGTTGATGGCCGGTTAATCAATCAGCAAAACAACGGCTCACAAAATAATATTGCTTTGGGTTTTTTGTATACTTATTACTTACTATACTACCTTTATTTTCCAATAAATTTTTGTCTATTGCATTAAAATCGAGAGCAGATAACTCAAATTAAACAATTTCTTTGGCTTTAATTTGATGTGAATCAATGTGTCAAAAGTGTTTCTGTTCTAAGGAAATCTTTGTTCAAATACCTTACTCAACCCCACATGTGCACATCTGAAAATGCGATACCTTTGAATATATTCAAACCTGTTTCAGGTCACTCAAACGGCACATACACAAGCTGCCTAAAATTAGAGTAAAGGTTTGAATACAGTTTTTGATAGTTATCAAAACTTTAGATAGTCATTTATGCGTTTTTGAACCATCTTTTCTTGTGAGTGTGAGACCTGCCATATGACTTTAGCTTTAGTGTTCCTTGTGTCAGCTTTTTAACTTTTATCTTTTCACTCTATCTTTAAAGAATGCCTTCAACAAAAAGAGAATTTTACACTGGGTTTGTTTTCTGAGACAGTACCGTATAAGGATTTTTAAGACCATCATTTGACATCAAGCTGGAATTAAGACCCTTCATGTACCATAACTTTACTATCTAGAATACTTTATCCACGTAGATATAAATCACCATAGTATAAAGTTGGAAAACGACGTGAATAACAAAGTTACCAAAAGAACCGGTGTATCGGTGTTTGTTTTTGTGTTTGACCATGTGTTCCGAACCCAACTCTAAGCTGTATAGAATATTAAAGTCGTGTATACCGTAGATGTACCTGTACAAAATCTGTACGACTCTTTAACCGTTGAAACGGGCAAAGAGTCCGGCAAGAGTCAGCAAACTACTTTTTTTTCCACATGCACATATCGCTGATATCCAGAAAATGTCTATCGAAATCTAATATGGTTCACATAATATGATAAAGTTAAAAGTTTGCAAGACCGTTGGGAACCCGACCTTTAACTTTGGGCATAAAGTTAAACCGGCGGCAATTCGGGGTCAGAGAACAGAAAAAAACCTTAACGATGAAAGCTCAGACAGCCCAATTTATTCAATCTTTACAACACTTTACGTCTAAGCACCGAAACTTGCGTTGCCACTACTAGCATAAGCGCAGTTCTATATACACTACCTTCGTAAAAGCCGAACCAAAAACTCTACTAGGCAAAGTTTGCACTTTGTTCACTTCTCAATCGGAGCGAGTTGAATCGACAGTTTGGTTTTTTGCGATCTGTGATTTTAGTATGGTATGGCTTGGCTCGGGTTGATCTGAGAAGTAGGAAAAAACGGTTAAGGCGTGTGGTAGCGATGTGTTTACTCATAGGCTAAATGATCAACTGTTGGATGTGGGCTATCCTCGCAGTGTTGAACCTTTAAAAAGCTCTAAAGTGTTCGTTGTTTCGTAGTCGTTGGTGATAGATTTCCTTTGATGTAACTACTTAAGTCTTTCTTATTTAAGGTAAATACTGTATTGGGACATCTCCGATTTGGCGGTGTGACAAATAATTAGTCTACATAATTGCTACAGTATTAACAGACGATATTCGTACAGTACAGTAAGCTCAAACTCGTTTTTCCCCTACTCATTGTCTGTAAGAAAGATTTCATGGGGTAACAACCCCGTTTCTCCTTATCCTTACCTCACCCCACGTTAAAAATTGGCGATGATTGATCTAGAAGGAACTTACGAAGAGGCTACAATAGCTAGCTGTAAGCACTATAACTACATACAGCATACTCATCCACATTAATTCACATTCACAGTAGATTCACGCACAGTAAATTCACGTACTGTACAGTAAAAATTCACATACAGGAAATCCACGTACTGTAAGTTTTCGCCATTTCAGTTGCAATGGAGGAAAACTTTTCACCACAATAACTCAGTGATGGTGATGTGGTTTCTGTAGCAACCATCTAGCAGTACCTGGTACATAAAAATATGCACTAAGCTACTTATGTGCAAATATACCTGTAGAAAGTAGAGTACCATGCAGCAGGTATTACCGAATAGGGATTTTTGAGCTTTTTTACTCTCTACAAAGTGTTTTTCACTATGACTCCCATAGTAGGAGCAGTACCGCAAATCTGGGTCTCGTTAACCCAAATCGGAAGTTTTGTTTCCCAAACGGGGAAATGAGATTTCATCTCACAGTAGGCGATGTGTAGGCGTTACAAAAACATTTGTGCAGATTCAGAGCTGTAAAAATTTTTTTTACTCTTCCATATTATCAACTTCAGATTTCACAATATCATCGGGGGTTGCCTAAGAAGTTAAATACTTCACGATGTCCGCTTTTTTCTCTCTTCTTCTTCTTCTTTTTCCCTTTTTTTCTTTCTCTCTTTTTACTTTTCCAAGATCAACCAAAGGACAATAGAAAACACACGAAAACAGTAGCTTTCAAAGCTTTGGATTATTCTCAACTCACCCTTATACACTCATTTGTAACGATTTCGCTAGTCGAATATACTTTTAAGAAAAACGATAACTAAAATGAAATTCTCAACTCTATCCGTTTCTGCTATTGCCACTATGGCTGGTTTGGTTGCTGCCGACGACGCAACAACAACTGTGGTGTCGACTCTCTACCACACTGTCACACTTGACGATCAGATACCATTAACCATTACCGCTTTAGACCGTCTTGCAGAGGTAGCACCAACAACCACCACCACTACCTCTACTACCCCCAGCAGTAGTTCCGTTTTTTCTTCTAGCTCGAGTTCTTCTCAACCTCCTACCAGCTCCAGCTCCTCAGAAATTTCAAGCTCAACCTCTACATCTAGCTCATCTGTGGTTTCTTCATCATCCTCAAGTAGCAGTTCTTCTATTGTTTCTTCGACTTCATCGTCTTCCGCAGTTTCTTCAATTTTCACTTCAACTTTAAATTCAACCTCTACCTCTTTCTCATCCTCTTCTTCAGTAGCTACCTCGTCCAGAGCACACCACACACACTCCACTGCCCGTGGTCTCTACGCCGCTGCCATTCCAATGAACTCAACTACTTCAAGTGCTACCTCATACGTTAATTCTACAGTTACTTCAGTAGCGAGCTTAACCACTTCATTGAGTGTTGCCACATCTTCTGAGGTTCATACATCAGCTGCTGCGACATCAGAGGCTTCTCATACAACTGCAGGTGCCCAAGTTAATGGGGCTGGATCCGTAACTGTACCTGGAGCTGCCCTGGTTGGTGCTGTTGTTGGATACTTGTTGATCTAATGTAACTTATTATTATTATTATTGTTATCATGTTTTATTTTGTCTGTTTATTTTTTGTATAGATTTTTTTTATTATTGTTATGAATTCTATGGTGTTTGTTTTTCTGTTTGTTTATACGGACGGTTCCTTGTTGGTGGTGATTGTACTGGTTTGACGCATTTATGTACGTAACTCCTGCGTACTGTGCCTGTTTTTGGAGTGGTAAGAATGTATTATGGCATACACACAGCATTCCTATAAGGACGTTAGCTTGTATAGGGAATTTGTAGCAGTGTAAAGCTGAAATGGTTATAGGGCTGTTAGTATAGCAGGTTGAAAAACATTCATCAAGCATCTTGATCTATCATCTTCAGTATCATGACATCTACAGCGTAGATAGTTAATGGTGAATAATACACTGAATATAGAAACAATAGAAATGAAATAAGTATTATTGCGCTAAATTTGTAGGTTTAATTCATATAACATAAATAAGAAGTATTAAGAACTAAATTCATTTTGACTAAACCCATACAATACACACCGTGATATACTCACACACTTGTTTTTTTATACACAAACTTGAATATTTTGCATTCACCTAAACACAGAACCCGAACCAATAATGTGTGTATACATAGACCCTCCGACCCAAAACCAAATCTTCAAAACACATACACACAATTGGCATGACCTTTCTTCACAGAAACAAACAAATAAACAAATAAAAAAAATAATTCGGGAGCACCAAAAAGCACATTATTTTCTGTACATTCATTTCCCCATAACAAAATCACACCTGCACCATTTTGTATGCTACTTGAGAAAGACCCTAACCCCTGCTCCATATGGCGAAGCTCAGGGACGCGGGAAGCGGGATATGAAATGAGGTAAGACTAGATGTTTTGAGTTTTGCTAGTGTCGAGAAAGAGAGAGGAAAGAGAAACAGAGAGAAAGCTGGTGGTTTTGGGGGTGTGGTAATTTTTTTGTTCTTCTCCTAATGCCAAAGCTAAGCGTGGTGTACAAATTTGTGTGTGGACTTGGTGGAGACGGGGGGCTTAAATGGACAAAGTGTATAATATTATGAGGTTGGATGGGGGTTGGGGGTACGGAGAGGTACTGGTGTATGTGAGTGGGTGAATTGGCATGCTCGGGTGTGTAGTTGTGTATTGATGTTTTAGGATGGTGCGTGCGCATCGAGCAGTCTTATGGTGGAAGGGGACGAAATGTTTCCGAAAGGGACGCGGGAGATGAGTAGGGATGGTGGTCGTAGTGGGGGACTCTGTAGGCACTTGACTAGTCCGGAATTTGCAATGACAGATTGCCACAAAACTTGGTGAGGTGTCGTATGTTTTGGTATGTATATATATGGATATGGCTTAGTTAAAAGTTTTACTAAAGCTGTGTGTATGGGTCACAATGGAACAATTAGGTCGCCAAATAGTTGGAGAAATGGAAAGGTCTGGAGATTGACAATGGTAGAAGTGGTAGTAGTGTTGATAATATGAACTAGTTTGAAAAAACAATAAACATAATGTAAGTTGAATAAAAATAGCTTATTGAGAAACATATTTTGAGGTTTCTTTTAAACAAGAACTATAGGACTAGATGTGGCCTGTGTGTGTATAATGCTATAATAGTAGACTATTAATAGTGCAATAAACTAGTTAATTAAGCATCCGAACCACCAACCCACGATGGTGGAGTGCAAAAAAATAAATATAAATCACAAAACCAGTAGTAAAACAAGAATAGGGATCCAAGAGATGATATTTGGCTATACCAAGATTCAAACTAATGGAAAAATTATAACAATCCTTACAATGAAAACTATCAGAAATGTGAAAGTCCAATAGTACAAATAGAAATTTGTTTTATAAACAAGTGAAAAATATTAAAACTGGACTAGTTATATAAACAAAGTTCTTGAGGTAGATGTGTGGTGTATTACGAAATATTTTGATGGCATCTTCAAGTACAAATGTACAGATGTCTCGTGAGAGAAAATCACCAATTCTACTAGTTGATTTAGAGAAGTGGAAGTGTACACACATAATCAGTTTTGTAAACAAGTTTTGTCATTTGATGAACAAATAAAATAAATAAAAAATAATAATAGTAGAAAAAAGTGATTGTATATTAAGTACCTTGTTTCAGACCATCTCTTGTACTCGATTATATATTATAGACTATCAAAGCTCACATTATCCATCCATCAAAATGGGAGGAAACAAGTAAAAATATGCGAACTTGGGCAGTAGTACAATACCTACCTAATAACACCTAAATATAGGTCCATCTTCAGAAACCATAAATTTATTTACCTCAAACATTAGTCCTATGCCCTCAATCACTACAAATATAATACTATTGGCCTCATCCTTCCACACATTATTTCGGAACTTAATTTCCATCCATCAACCAACCTCAACCCCCACCAGCGGGTATACTCCGAGGGACTCTGAACACCACAAGTACAGGGTACTTCTAGTATAGTTTTTTCCTTCTAAAACTGATTTACAAGATGTATGAAACAAACATGCTAATCGCGCACACACACATTGAAGTAAAGTATAATATAAAGTAACTACTTACAAGTACAGTGTTATCAAAAGATGATAGGCGATTTTTATCGGACCCTGAAAGTTGTTGATGGTTTTCGACGATTGGCTAGTTCAGTCAATGGCGGGTACTGTGTGTATTAAGATGCGTCAAGTAAAACAGCGAACACGCCAGTTTTGGTTACGTGCATATTGAGGAGTGTGCGTGCTCTTGCCGTCTGTTGTTTATATCATTACATATATAACAAGATAAGTGATTGTGTGTTCATGTGTCGTTTTGTATTTTGTGCGATTAGAGGCTTGTAGATGGCGGCGGGCTAGCTGTAGAAAGAAATTGATACAGTACAGGGCAAGACAAGTTAGTGCTTAGTGAGAAATGGTCGCGAAATGGTAAAGCAGTTGGAGTGGATGGTGGAATAAATTTTTGTGGCACTGGTAGTTGGTATTATGAAATATTGGGGGGTTGTTTAATGTGAAGGAAAGGAAAAAATTATTTAAAGTGTCTTGAGCTATACATAAATTAAACACCTATAGACACACATTTTGAGCTGTATCGGTATGTGTTGGTAGGTTTGGGGTCTACTTTTTGCAAAGAATATAAACTGGTTATGGTTGAAAAAGAAACAATTGAGGTTGGATTTATGAAAAAAATATATTTACTGTGTCTAAAGAAATATTCACAAATTGAGGAAGCTACCTTTCTACGCACATTTCTGATACCCAGTATTCAATTTGAATTTATTTTTTTGGAGTTTGTCAACAAGGTAGTTTTGTTATTCAGAACATTTAGCAGGTGTATACTTTATCTATAAACTTTAGTAAAAAAAGAACAATTATATGAATTGCAAATAACACAAACCCAAAAAACTATTGCTAAATCACTCCCATTCTTTAACATGATACTCATATATCAATTCTGTTGATAACAGATATGAAAGTTTACTAAATCTAACAACACCCAACATAGATAAAACGAGTTACACTTCAAGTACACCTTCAATTACCAACCCATCAATAAATTCCAAAACATTCATCTGCACTTCAATGTAAATCACCAACAACCGAAAACCACACCCGTACTGCACATACTGTACTTTACCATATCATACATCAAACGACACGCCCTTTCTTCTTCAATAAAGGTCAACTTTTTGAAAGTCACTTGTTTCTCCTTCTTTGCAATTTTATCGTCTTTTTCTTTTCATGTTTTGTGGTGTGTTTTTTGATATCAATAAAAAAGAGCCAATTATCATGCACTTTTTCCAAACAAATATTTTTTTTAGAAATACAAACCTGCACTACCATCCATCACTTTGAAAAATAAATTTTAACATCCGATTATTTTTTCTTTCTCTTCTTTTTTTTGGATTTTAAAAAGGATGAAAACCTGGTGTGACAAATGAAATCTGAGTGCACTTAAAAGAATGCAATTGTGTTGAGATGTAAATAGTGAATATTTCAAAGTAAACGTTTGAAAGTGGTGATGTCGTTTCAGAAGGTAATGGATAAGGATGGGGTCAAGATGTCTGTCACAAAATGGATAAACGTTTATTTTCAATTTACAATCAAGGTCTGTTTCTATCCCACGCAGTCCAGTTTTCTAACTGATAGTAAATAATAAATATAATTACACCCACACAACTGAAAAAGTTCACATATGGTAAGCGTATCACATTCTAAAACAACTGCGGTATTTCCTTCGAGTGGTTTATTATTACAAGATTGTTTTATATTCATGTTCAGAGATCTACACCGCTTCAAATAGAGACAGAAAAGCAGAAAAAAGTAGTAGTTTATGGCTTCCATCTGGAACCTGAAAAGTTCTGAAATTAGAGGGCAGAAATATGGACTCCAAAAATAGTATACAACTGTATGTTAACTGCATGTTATGGATATACTAGTTTAGATCAATACAGACATTTATTGTTCTTCTTTCGTACATTATAGTTTTTTGGGTGGTAATATGATTGTTGAGAATACGTGAATATAATGGGAAAGGCTAAAAAAGAAGAGTAATCTACCCATTACCTGATGGGTAATAAATAGAGTAGCAGTTTTACGAAGGAATTAGTTGAGGTATTCATCATTTTCTGGTAATATAACGTACGTCCCGTACGATATCTCTATTATTACTTCAATTACAAAACAAGAGAACAAACTTTCAAGAATTACTGAATAATGTTGGTTCACTGTGACCAACAAAAAGAAGCTCTATTACTGGTTGAATATATCAACTATGTCTGGCTTTGCAAAAAACACACATTTGTAAGGCAAAAGTTCAAGTTTTATTAGACTTCTTACGCTACTCTATGTAAATTTTAAAGTGTTTAGCACATAATTTCTAACCTCCAAATAAAAGTCTTACAAGAAAAACCACCAAACTCACTTGAACCGATATCAAATCAAAAAGTGTTTTGTCCATAGTATAAACCACCCCAACACTCTTCACAACAAAGGCACACGGTATTAGCCGCTTTGCTTTTCCATGTATTGTACCGGTATTTGAAAATTCTCTGATCTATTGTCATTCTCTAATTTGGTTGCAAACGCAGCTACCGACATAATATAAAGATATATACATACCATTGATGCTGTGAGAGAGTGTGCTAGAAAAGTGAAGATGTAGAAAACAATAACTTCCTTGAACGTAACTATTTCCCCTATTTGTTGGCCCGTGCGACGCGACGAAGATGCAATCTTGGCGGACTAAATTTCCCTGGTTAATAATATATCTTACAGTATTTGCGGATACAAAGTCTAAAATACTCTCTGCTTCCGAAATCTTTTTATAATGGGCCCAAAATAGAAAAGATAGCGTTCACAATCATAAGTTTATCCGTGTTAGCGTAAGCATGAACTAGAGAAATACACATCTAGCTATAGCTATGGGCAATAGCACTTAAACTGTTACAGTAGAGCACAAACAGAGCAATATGCTTATGTCTTTTCAACAGCCAGGGATAAAAAATGACCGTAACTTTGCATACAATTCTTAACCACAATCGAGCCCAAATGCTGCCAACAGCAGTTCTTCAACCGCAAGCAAAAGGCGTCGGTAGGCCACCGCCAAACCAAGGATACCACAGGCTTCTTCTGCTCCGACTAGCGTACGTAATAATAGGTTTTAGAAACACACACACACACATACAGAGAGAGAAAGAGACAAAAATTCATCTTTATAATTATTAGTATCATCTAAAAAACCACGCACTCCACCTTACATACACACAAAGGTTTCCCGATCCTAGGTGTGTCTATACATCTCAAAATGAAAAGACTTCTTTATCTAGACGTACTGTGCAGTACACATTGTGCACCTTGGTCCTACTCTCTCTCTTTCTCTCCATCACAGACACACTCTCTCCCGAAAAAACTATTTTGGGCTTGTTAGTGTCACTTACTTTCCCTGATTCACATCAATTTACTTATTATACTATTTAAGGTCATATGTCGCATTCATTGTAGCCATTGTGTGCTATAGTCGAGTGCTATACTACGCATCTGGCTAGCAGTTATAGAGTCGAGTACATATATGGCTATATGTGGCCAATTTGGCCTTCACCCAATATCTTGGTGTTTTTTGCAGTCCGTATAATTTATATCTTGATTTTAGTGTAGCACTAAGTATATAGCACTCATTAATAACTTTCTTTCCACTTCTGATCGATATCTGTAAATATATTTGTTGCCCTTTTTTTCTTTTCCTTTCCTTTCCAACTAACCGGTTCGTACAGTACCTTAGCTAGGTAGGCGTTAGTGTCAAGCTTTTTTTTTTTCTTTTCTCACCATCTCCAGATAGAGTTTACTCCAAACGTATTCGTCCTTTTCTCTTGTTGGTGTCTACAAAACTGTTTAGGCAGATTCTTATAGCCGAATTCAGCTTCATAATCGATAAGCACACTCCTTTGAACTTCGCTTTCGTTGCTCAATGTCGTTTACAGATTCGATCTTTGTTAGTCGTCAAAGCCAATACGGGGAAGAAAAGAAGTGGTAAATTTATATTATAGAAGAAGAAGAAGCAGGAGGGAACTTCCCCTTGCCCAGAATTATGTGTAAAATCTATCCATCACGAGGTTTAGTATGGGAAAAAAAGCCCCTAGGAATGCTTTCCACAAAGAATTCATCTTGTCTCGGCTACGTATGACCCCATCTAACTGTCCTTTATGCCATACAGCCATCTATAAAGATTACTTTTACGAGGCGACGATGTTTACTATGAGAGCTGGATGGATTTGTATCCAAGACGGGGCTACATTTGTACCCAAGTTAAATTGGGCTATGCATAGTTTCGATTGTGGGCTCTTCTTCAGCGTCGTCGTCCCCATCGTTATCAGAACCAAAGGCTTTTTTCCTTTTAGGATTCTGCACGGGTCTTACCAGATCTGTCACTATTCATCATTATTATCGTCACACAGGAACATTTTTTTTTTTCTTCTTTTATTCAATATATTTCTTTCCTCCTTAGTAAATCCCGCTTGTAGTGTCTGCAACAAAAGTAAACTATTACGGGGGCTTTTTTTAATTTATTTATTTCCTATTTCTCTTTTGTTCAACTGTGCAAACACAAACGAAAATTAAGAAATTTCAGGAACCACGATCCAAGTGGGTGCCTCGTTGAATCCATCCACCAGCTTCCGTCCCCATTCTTCCGTGTTGGGCACACAAACACACAGATGCATGCGTGCCAGGCTCTTTAGTCTCGGTTTATTATTTACATTGGCCCGCGCGCTTGTGTTTTGTTGTTGTCTATTGTATTACAGTATGATGAAGGCTTTTGAATGCGGTTGGTTGGTTGGTTAGTTGGTTGTTTGTTTGTTTTATTTAGCTCGTTACTTTGTTTGTTTGTTTTGGTGATATGGTCCTGTACAGTGCATGAATGGAGCTGAGGGCGCAACGGAGAAAATGGTAACTTTTGTAGTAACAGTAAATTTATCTAGTATTGTATTGTAGTGTTTTTAAATTATTGATAGATTGAGTAATAATAGAAATCTTGATTGATAGATTGATTGATTGATTTACTGACAGATTAAGAACATAAGAATAAAACCTTTGTCGAATTAATATTAAAAAAAAAAAATTCCGTACCAGTAACTAATTACACAAGTAGTATCCATATACATACACAAAGACAGTAGCAAAATCGACAAAATCGACAAAAATAGTCCAAAATGGTCAAAAATAACGAAAATCCAAAAAAGTTAGCATCTGGCAGCAAGGCACCCGCCGAACCACAATGCCTTTTTTTTTGTTTCCCCTTAAAATTACCGTTTGCTCTAAATAATTTTTTGTGACGGTGATGGTGACCGATGATGGCATGGCATGCCAGGCAAAGCAGAGTAAAGCAGAACAGAACAGAGCAGAGCCAGTCCTGATTTAGAAACAGTTGGGAAAATGGAAACTATGGCAGCATTCACATTCACAAATATCCACATAGAATTGTTTTTTTTTAATTCTTTCCCAATCCAATAATTGATAGGCAGTCACCACCTCTTTAGACTGTAAGCAACAATGAGTACGGATGGTCTGGCTGTGACGGACTGCATACATGACAGTTATATAGCACGGGCAGTACCACAATGTCAAGGATCTTGAAATGGCTCTTAGCCACGGCGTACCTTATGGCTTCATACAGGCTGGTTTTGGGTATACAAAACCTTCTCGAATGGCAATTAAAGCAACCAACTATACATGTATCCATATATATCTGTTCTACATACAGAAATAAAGAAAGAACCACAATGTAATTTATACGGGTTATTTACTTGCGCTGATTTGGTTTGATGGTATTTGGATTGTCAGGTATATTTAAATTGATTGATCTAATTATGATTGATTTGATTGATTGACTGATTAATTGTATAAAAATATACCGTTCCTCAATTGATATCCCAATTAGGCAGCTCAATCAAAATACTCCCAATACTCACAAAAATCCCCCACCCCAATCTTTTTTCACCACACACACACACAAACGACCCGAAAATAATAAAAATAAACCATGACATCACCACCGCTATCACACTACACCCCATCCACAATCCCAACCTCGCTTCTAATCCAATGCTTCAACCTCGTCCACGAGCTCAAGCCCCTCTACGAGTCCAGCGGCATGGGCTGGTCAAGCTCCAGGAAACTCGAGGAGTTTACCGACCCCAGCATACGATTCGCACTCATTCTTGGTCCAGCGCAAACGAACGATGATGCCACAACTAGCCGGAGGAAACCGGCCGGTGCAGGGATGACGGCAAAAGACACAGTGTGCCGAAAGTGGGCGGAAGAAAGGGTTGATCCCGATCCAACCGAGTCAAGAGTCGTACTCGGGTACATTTCATACATGCCCAGTGTCCCCGAATTTCTTTCCGACTCCGACTCCGACGAGCCCCAGGAACCGTCCAATCCCAGCACCACAGAAACCCAAAACGAGTCCCTCTGCACCTACATCTACGAAATTCACGTTTCGAAAACCCAGCGTAGCCACGGGCTGGGCAAACACATGCTGGACTTTGTTGTTTCCGAATGTGCGGAGCCGGTTTTGAAATTGACAGTTTTTAATGCCAACTTTGGGGCAAGGAGGTTTTATGAGAGGGAAGGGTGGAGGTATGTGGGAGAAGAACCGGCGAGGAAAGGGAAGTGGCTGGGGAGGGTGAGGGGATGGTGCGAGATGGAGTTGAGGAAAAAGTGAAGGTTGAAATAGTGTATGGATTTGTGTATGGGATGTTTGGGATGAGGTGTGTTGTGTAGTGTTAAATGGATGGTGTGGAGAAGGATTTGTATATATATTTATTAGTGTCTGATGCTTGATTAGTTTGTTGAGGGGGAAAACAAAATTGATTGATTGAGATAGACCTGGAGAAGGATCACAATAAAAAAAGGTTCCAAATAGACTCAACATACACTTATACTTGAAGTATATCAAAACCTCCGGGCAATTAGAGTGTTTATATTTTTCTTCTTTTATTATGAATTAAATGAATGATTTTTGTTCGTTGCTCTCATCTGATAAACTTTTGTAAACCTATTTTTCACCTTTATTTATTCTGTGGGCTATTTTTTTTAAAGTGGAATATACTATAGATATGGAACCTGTAAGATTGTAGACTGGCAATATGTGCAAATGGAAGTGTATATGGTGAAAGGACATGTTCAAATATTTATATACTGTTTCAGGTCTTGGGCTTACAGTAAAATATTTACGATAAGAAAGAAGCAGTTATTCTACACCAAACTTGTAAAATAGACTTCAACAGGGATTCCAGAAACAGCAAGTTATTTTGTGTGCAGTTTTGAATATAAGATATTTTGTAAAGTTATTACTATTGGATTTGACGTTGTTCCTGATCTACGCTTGCAGTAAATTTGAAAGCTACGCATACACGATTTGACAAAAAGCAACAACCTTGATAACAAATTTAACGAGCTTGCACACACGCCTTGCAAAAACACTCGTGATATATTAAAAATTCAGCCGTTTTTTCTTATAGCCTAGAAGTCCTTTTTGGATACTTTTATTAGAATAAACTTGCAACTCAAACCGAACTGACAAAATTGAGATCAAGTGTGTTACAGAAATTAAGAACGTTAGCAAAAATGTTTTGATACATGTCTATAGAAAGTCTTATCTTTCTTCCCCTCTCGTTCCGTAATATATCGTTTTGTTTCTCGCGGATGGGAGCAAAGATGGTCGGGATTGTATTTTTCTAGGTAAGAGTATCTTTATAGATGGATTTTGTAGGTTGGAAGTGAAGAGAGTAGTTGTATTTACGCTTGTGGTTTGGCACACTTTTGATTTATTAATTCGTATACGTGAATAAACAGAGACTCAGCATGTTGTAGTTATTATGGATGAGACTATTATAAGTAAAATTGGGAGATTTAGTTTGGAAGTGTTCAGCGTATGAAATAAACTACAGGAGACTTAAATTCGGGCTAAGAGATGGAGCTGACGGGGTAGTAAGACTGCGAGTCGTTTGAACCTGTCAAAGTAAAGCATACAATAGTTTTTCTCTTACCAATATACCAATCCACCATTTACAAAACCAAAAAGACGCTTGCCTACCTACCCACTACCACAAACTCAACTCCCCATTACCAATCCAAACCCATCAATCCAACGCCGACTTTTCCATCCCCCACAACCAAAACACATACCAACACACACCTCTAATAAACACCAAAAAGTCAAGCAGATCAAACCACGTTTTTGACCTTGACCAGAGTCCAAAACGAATAAAAAATGATAGAAAAAAATAAACCTGATTATGAATGTAAAGAAAACGAAAATTAAAACAGGGTCTCACTTTTTACAACACAAAATCCACCCCCCAAACAACGGAAAGTTACCAGATCTGGTAAATATAAGAGCTTTCCTAGCACTCCATTTTTTTTGTTCTCTTCCCTTCTCTTAAAGACTCACTGTGGTATATTAGATGATTATGGTTTGCGTCGTCGGCGCCGTCATGGAAATGAATCTACTTGTAATTGTATATAAATTTATTAGTATCATACTAGCTTTTTTTATGTGTGGGTTTGTGTTTTGGAAGTGAAGTTTGTTATGGTGGAGAAGTATGTGGTTGAGCGTAAGTTTTTGTCTTTGCGGGTTATGATTTTGTGACAGGAACGGGTAGGTGATTTTTTGTGTTCCGAGGGAGGAAATTAAAGTGTATAATATAATGTAGAAGATTGGAAAACTGGAGGAAAAGAAGCAAGATCCCATTCTACTCTATTCAATTCACCACCAACCCCCTCATCAACACACCCCATAGGTCTTCTCGCAAAAGCAATACAAACTATCAGAAAGGTTTTGTTGGGGTCTTCTATGTTTCACACATTGGTTCCAGTTTTTTTATTGATTCTGATATAAAAAGATTTTAAGCTTACCGGTATAATGATCAAAAATTCCTTATGACATAGTGGTGAGACATGTGCGATAAGGAAGCGGAGAGAAGAAAGTTATTTTTTATACGATAACATCTCGTAAAAATTGTATTGAAAGATTGATGTTTTGAAGGTTGTGCCTGCAATATAAAAAACTATACTAGATTACTGCGAGTGGTTTGGACGTAGTTTACTGATGATGAAAGTTGTGAACTGGTTCTTTTCATAGAACTAGAAGGTCCCAGTTTATCCAGACGGGGGATTTTGAGTATCGATATATTCTATCCAGATTCCATAGTAAGTTTATAAAATCGAAAATCGATAACAAATACAGAAGTGTGTTAATCAAGCAACCTACTACAAAATTTTAGGATTATTGTGCCTAATAAAGTTAGATTATTAGATATCTGCTTTTGTACCAAAAAGAAAGAGAGAGTAAAATCAGAAAATTTAAAGATTTTGTATGGCTTTTGATATCTGTCACAATGTTCTTGCTATTTGTTTGTACTGTATGTGATATGGTACAAGCTGGATTATGAATTGAATTGGTTGGTAAATGTATAATGCCTATTTGTGGATTGACAGTGCGCGTTTACACTGCCAGATATTGACGTTTGTACATAATGTACGTAGGTTTGGTTAGTCAATAGGTGCACCAGTATTTTCACGTCCAACCAGAACTACCAACTAGTGTTTTCATAATCACACCGACAGTTAGATCAAACAATCATCAATCAACCAACTCTCCTCTCTCTATATATAGCTACAAAATTCCCAAATTCAATCAATTTCCACCCCCAACACTTTTTTCGCTTCTATCCCAAATCCAGTACCAACAATCCAAAAAGTTTCCCTTTCCCTCCCTCCCTTCTCCAAACAAAAACGAAAACAAAAAAACAAATGACCGTTAAGCGGCTAACACAATCCACAATTCAAACCCTTTCCCTAAAAATCCTTAAAATGGCAACCTACCTACCTACACACCAAAAGAAAGAGAAATTAAAAAAGAAATGTTACTTTTTTTTGTTTTTTTTTTGGCTCCAATGCGGTGGATCTTGCCTTGGATACATGGTACGTCCGGCCAGAACTTTTTTTTTTCTTTCTTTTCGTGTCTCTCTTTCTTGTGCGTAAGGTAGGAGGTTCTTGTATCACCATAGAGCCATGGGACAGAAATTGAGAAGTTCTATGTGTATGGTTGAAAGAAAAGTGTAAGTTGATTGTGGATAGTTGGTACGTTGGTGAGATTGGATGAGAATGAAGTAAGCTCGGAGTATTAAGTTGGAGATGAAAAATAAAAAGCAATTTATTTATTTTTTTGTAGCTAGGTACTGAGTCTAAGTAGGCAGGTACTGTACTAGGCAGAGTTTGCTTTTTCTTGGTTTTTTGAGAGTTGAGTTGTGACAACAAAAAGAGAGTTGTGATGAATAAATAAATAAATAAATTTGGATCTGACAGAGCGAGAGAAAGAGTAGGTTTGCTATGGATAGGCTAGTTACTGGCACTATAAACACATAGCTAGATAGAGAGAAAAGCTAAAGATGGAGATCCAGATGTGATAGTCAAAGTGAGAGAGAGAAAGATAGAGCGTTCAATATATGTATGGTTAATGAATGAGACTGGGAGCGATGACGGCGATTGTTAATTTTTTTTTTTTTTTTTGTTTGCCTTGTTTTGTTTAGATTTGCTAGTGGTTCGTGCGCAGCTATGGCTAAAAACTTGTCGCCCTTTTTTTGTTTTTGTTTTGTATTGATAAATGTATTCTATTCTCTATTTATCTATATAGAGATATATTTATGTATTTATGTATTTATGTATTTATGTAAATGAAAATTGGGGTTGGGATTGGAATGGTTGTATAATCATTGGAGGTTTGGGAGGGAAAATGGTGAATTTTTTGGTGAGTGAAGTTTATGGGATTTGTGAATTTATGAATTTGTGAATTTGTGAATTTTTAAATCTGTGAATTAATGAATTTGTGACAATTATGAATTTATGACAATTATGAATTAATACAAATTCAAGCGTATAATCATAGGATCTTAATATTATTACATAAATATCTATCTTGTTATAACTGGTACTTAAATATATGGCAAAAACTGCACTAATACTAAAACCCCCAATACAGTATGTCTTAAATATGAACTCAGAATACTACTGTACAGTTATGTAGGCAATAATGAAGTGGAGTTCAGCACTCGACCAATACAAATCTGCCATAGCCAGCCAGCCCTGTGTATCCCCCAATTTGTGCATGTTGTGTACATGACATAATAAACTCATATTAAAAATCAAAGTAGTTGATGATGAAGGTGACAAGAATAAAACTGTGTACAGTAAGCTTTATTAGTAAAAAAATTATTACTCATATATATCGATACATGCTTACATTTACGTGGTAGGTAGAGAGTGTTTGGTTTACTAACAAACCTCAATCTGCTTTTTTTCTTTCTTTCTCTTCCTTTCTCTTTAAAACTTTGGTCAATGTATTTCATTGAAGAAATATATTATAAAGTCCAAAGCTGAAAGATTAAATTCTTTCTTTTTTCCTGCCCAACCAACCATTCAACAAAAAATATATTTGGGTATGCGCACAGTAAATTTATTTTTTTTCCATTTTAAAAAAATTGGGAAAGAGTAAAGAAAAAGAAAAGTTTCCATTTTACAAAAACAACAACAACAGGATTGAAATATATTTTGGTTCCTGTGAAGTCATTTCTTTTTCTTTAAAGTTACATTTACTTTTTCTTATTTTATTTAGTAGGGCCATTTCTTTTTTTCTTTTCTCTTCTTAATTATTCATTCATTCATACATGTATGTAAATATTTTATTTTATTTTTGTATGTTCACAGTTTTATTTCTTTTTTGAAGGAAAAAACAAATAAACAGAAAAGAAAAAAAAAAAAAAAAGTAAAATAAATAAATAGAAAAAAAAACATATAAAATAATTCAGTTTTTCGTCTATTTTTTCTTTTATTTTCTCTGAAATTTTTCTTGTCCAAACTTATTTATTGATATTTATATTTATTACCATTAATTCTATTTATTTGTTTATTCATTCGTTCAGTCAAGAAAGAATAATATAAAAAAAAAGGACTCGCTACATTTTGCACCACCATCATCTTCGTCTTTTGGATCATCTAGAAGAAGATACATTTTGTTTTGAATAGTTTCTCTTTATTTTTTCCACCTCGGGCTTTTCGTTGTTCAGTTGGAAACTTTTGCAAATCTTTCAATTGAAAAAGGAAGAAGAACCTGATTATCATCGTCATCAGCATCACCATCACCAAGTTAAGAAAAAGAAGAATCTCAAAGAGTCAATTCTTAACTCAGCATATCGTTAGACACTAATACTTTACATTGACATTGCGATTGATCATTAGAGATTACACACCACAAACAACACCTCTTCGTTTTTTTTTGGTTTGAAAGAAAAGTATAGCTCTTCTATCAAATCTTGCCAGATTTTACGATAACTTTTTTTTTGAATTGACAATTGGACTTTTAAAAACCCCTCCTCTTTGTATTATTAAGAAACCATCTTCTTTCTATCTCCACATTCAAACTGAAAACCCTCAGAGAAAGAAAAAAAAATCTACACCAGCATCCACCACAAACATCACACAGGTTTAACTAAAATCACATAAAATGAGCATGATGATCCTCGAAAACTCCTCCGATCAATCCAACCCCCAACAATACCTGCCCCCTCTCCAAACACCCCACGATCACAGCCACTCCCCAGACCCCCAACACATCAGGCGCCACTACTCCCTCCCGCACATCAACTCCACTGGCCCTGTCCCTCCACCACCCTTCCCAACGGAAACTATGGACCCAATGTACAATTCTCGCAACTACTCCTACCCGGGTCCTTCCTACCCTACAGACTTTTATACCACCCCAACGTACCCGGTGTTTTACCCCGCCATGATACCGTCGTCACCGCAATCGCAGGCGCAAGGACTCATGCCAACACATCAAATGCATATGGGAATGTCGCACATGGGCCATCCTCAGCAGCAACAGCAGCAACAGCAACAGCAGCAACAACAACCACAACCGCAGCATCATCATCACCATCAACAGCATCAACACCCTCCACCACCGCCTCCACAGTTGTACTATCCAGTCCCGCATCCTGCCCTGGGCATGGCCCCACCCCCACCACAACTACTATCGCATCACCAACAGCAGCAGCAGCAGCAGAAAGTGTCGAAGAAACATGCCTGCAAAGTGTGTGGGAAGAGATTTACGCGGCCGAGCTCACTGCAAACTCACGCGTACAGTCATACAGGGGAGAAACCGTTCATGTGCGATTTTGAAGGATGTGGCCGCCAGTTCTCGGTGGTGTCGAATTTGAGAAGACACAAGAAGATTCATACGAATGGAAATGCGTCGTCGGTTTTGAATAAGCAACATCAACATCATCAACATAGCTGAAAAGAAGAGGAGGCGCAATTGAAGAAGTAGAAAGATTATCTTCTCGTTCGTTCGTTCATTCATTTTTTTAATTTTTTTTTGTTGTTCTTGATGAATAATAATGATGTCGATGATACATACTAATAATATTGATAATAATTAATTTTTAACAAAAAAAGAAGAACGAACCATAAAACAATACAAGAACTGGTGAACCCTCTCTCTCTCTCTCTCTTTAATCAATGACAAGCTCTACCATCTATCATCACTACTATACACTTTTAAACCCATGTATATATACACCATACCTGTTTATAGCTGATACACTTTTAATTTTTTCGAATTAAATTTTGAATTGCGCATAAAAAGCGCAAGTGTGTATTAAGTCAGGAAACGAAAAACTTACCACTATCTATTTACACTTTGTACCGTACGTACTGTATATTTACAATAGATCTTGTAAATTGGGTATTGTGAATAGTTTAAAATTGAAAACTTGATACAAGTTTTTTTTACAGAAGTCAGTTTGAATGCTGTCTTAACTCTGTATCATACGCCATCTTTACTCTCTCTTCAAAAACAGGTTGATATGTTAGACCACATTTTTAACCACACGTATGTACGTACACCTTCCATCACCCAACCTATCCCACCCACACCTCACCCACCATCCCAAGTCCCATCATTCCCATCTCCCCCACCATCACTTTAACCCCACACAGACCAAGAACTAAAAGACCAAGTCGTGCCGCAGAAAATCGAAACCCCCGTAAAACCGTAGTGTGCGTGGAAATGAACGATGTTGGACCCACTCCCTGTATCAATGTTAGGTTCAATTTGTGGGATGGTGTAGACCATCTCTGGGGAGGTTTGGAAAGGTTGTGTATGCGTACGGTGAATTGATGGGATTGGGGTGGAAGGTGTTGGGTAAAGGAATCAAGAGTTTTGTGTCTGCTTGGTCGTGGTGGGTTTACAAGTAGGGTGTGACCTGAAAAGACGGTTTACAGGTGTCTAAATGAACCTGATAATATAAAACACTTGCAAAATCTATAAACAACCATACCAGTAATCAATCTATCATATCATAGTACAAAACGTATCCCCAATCATCACACCGTAGCAACTAACCATCATTTCCAGCCCAACAACATTCGTTCAGCTACTACAGAATTAACACAACCAAGATTTTTATCTTATTCTATTTCATTTTATTAATCTTTTTAGATTTAGTCCAGTTTAGCCCTCCCTTTATCGCCATGACACTAAAAAACCCACACGCATCTTATAATATCAGATTCTCTCAAATCACATTCACCCATTTTATTATTTCTTTGTTTCCATCTATGGACCTAACTAAACTGCCATAATATACACTCGTTAAACCTTACTCTAATAAAATTGTCAATTCCTTCTCTCAAACAATGCAAGCGTCTATAGGCACTACTATCATACACCTGATACCACACACACGCATATTATTTTCTTTCTCAGATTTATTTACCGTATGTACAGTAAGTTTTACTTCTTTATAATATTCTAATCCATAAACTCATACTCATCTTTACTACTACCACCATCCATATTCAGCTTTTCCATCACCTTTTTGATCCCTTCTTTGACCTCCTCGTCATCAAGTTCCACATCGGATCCCCCGGATTTCACACTTTGGTAATCTTTAGGCGTAGTACCTCCTCCATACTTCATACTCATCCGTCGACCAAGTCGCATGCTAGTGCTCTTTCTTCGGAAGTGTTTCTTCGCACTAAGCTCATCGTCAAAATAATGTTCCGCCGCTGTAATAGGCGTCTTTGGAGTCTGGGGCAATCTACAAGTAACCCCCGTATCATGAATCAGCTTCGCAACCAGCGCTGTCCAGCCACATTGGTGAGACGCTCCCAGTCCCTTGCCCGTATCAGCTTCAAAAAACTCAAAAAATTGAATGTACTCAGACCAGTTGGGATCATGATTAGCTTTGTCGTTTTCCCCATTGTATGCTCTTCTGTTCCCATTTTCTGGGTCTTTTGTGAATAAATTAATTAGCCTATGCTGCAAAACTTGAGCCGCACGCGCCAAGTTCATGTAGATCCCCGAGCCAATTGGGCATTCAATTTTCAAGTCGTCGCCATAGTACATGTAAAACCTCTGTAAACTTTCAACCAAAAGAAAATTTGTCGGGAACCAGATAGGTCCTCTCCAGTTGGAATTGCCTCCAAACAATCCTGAATTTGAATCTCCAGGAACGTAATCGACCGTGAATACTTGTCCATTCACTGTCATTGAGTATGGGTTCTCCTTGTGGAATTTAGACAGCGATCTAATACCGTAATCACTAAAGAACTCATCTTCATCAAGCATTCTTTCCAAAATTTTTACTAGCCTTTCACGGCTAACCAGTGCCAACAATCGTCTCTCGCCAGTACCCAGATCTTTCATACTAGCAGTATTTCTCTCTGCCATTCCTTTCCTATTGTCAATAAACCATTGGACACGTTTATTAAAAGACTTAAATTTTTTTAGTACCTGCGGTTCCAATGTCAGTGAAGCGTACAAAGGAATCAGTCCAACTAGCGATCTAACAGGGAGTTGCTGGCTCCATGGCCCTCCCCAAGAAATAGCATCATAATAAAATCCATCTTCTTCATTCCACAAAGGCTTTTCCACGCCACCACCAGATCTAAAACTCATGGCATCAGCAATAAACATGAAGTGTTCAAAGAACTTCGATGCAATATCTTCGTAAACAGGGCGATGTTTAGCAAGTTCCAAAGCAATATTCATCATCTGTAAACAAAAGAATGCCATCCACCCGGTACTGTCAGCTTGCTCCAGCACACCGCCAGTGGGCAGAGGCTCAGATCTGTTGAACAAACCAATATTATCCAAACCCAAAAACCCACCTTCAAAAATATTCTGACCATCTCCATCTTTTCTATTCACCCACCATGTAAAGTTCAACAGCAGCTTTTGAAAAACTCTTTCCAAAAAATCCAGATCTTCGTTTCCAAACATTTTTCGCTCTATTTTAAAGGTTCTAAATGTCGCCCAAGCATGAACAGGAGGATTGACGTCAGAGAAGTTCCATTCGTAGGCTGGAATTTGACCGTTAGGATGCATGTACCACTCCCGGGTGAGCAAATCTAGTTGCTTCTTGGAAAATTCAGGGTCAATCATTGCCAGGGGGATGCAGTGGAAGGCTGTATCCCACGCTGCGAAAAAAGGATATTCCCATTTATCTGGCAGTGACAAAATATCGTCAATATGCAAGTGTTTCCAATGTTTGTTGCGCACTCCAGCACGCTCAGGTGGAGGAGGCGGATTGGCAGGGTCACCTTGCGACCATTCAGAGTGAATGAAATGGTAAAATTGTTTAGTCCAAAGCATACCAGCAAATGCTTGACGCTGGATATTTCGAAGATCATCCGAGATTGGGTCAGGACTTATGCGCCAGTAAAAATCATCGGCCTCATCTTGTCGCAATTCAATAATATTATCAAAAGCTTCTTCGTCAAAATCGTCATATTCAGGTTTCTGATTCGTGTATTTGAATCGGACCGTTACAAATTCTCCCGGAGGAATGCCTTCTCCAGACTCAAAAGCATACCAAGCACAAGATTTCGTACCTTTCTTTTCGGGATTGACAGCATCTTCTTGCTCGTTAACAATGTACTCATGAAACGCATCCTTCACATATTTTGATTCGTTTTCGACTTTGTAAAGACGGGATTTGTTTGTCTCGTTATTAGTGAACAAAGTTTGAGGGTACACATCACCAGTGTTATCAAAGCCGGGAGACGGTGCTAAATGAACAAATCTCTTCCCTAGACGCCAGTGATCTGATTCAATTACGTTATCACCTGCTTGAACTAACTGAGGAACTGGGTGATCTTTTTCTTTGGGATTCCCCCAGCTCCAAGTGTTTCTAAACCAAACTTGAGGAACAATGTGAAGAGGTGCAGGTTCAGGACCTCTGTTGTAAGCGGTTACTCTAAAAAGTAGCTCCTCCTCATTTTCAGTGTCTTTTGCCATTTCAATGAATATATCAAAATATCTATCATCGTCGAAAATGCCTGTGTCGAATAATTCATATTCTGGTTCTAATCTTGATTTCTTGCTAGATTCTTCGACCAACTGCTCATAGGGATACTTCTTTTGAGGATACTTGTATAGATATTTCATGTAAGAGTGAGTTGGCAAATTATCGAGATAAAAATAAGATTCTTTAACATCCTCACCATGATTACCCTGATGACCAGTGAGACCAAAAAGTCTCTCTTTCAAAATGTCGTCTTTCTCGTTCCAAAAAGCAAAAGATATGCAGGTATGTTGATGGTTATCACTGACACCGGCTATACCATCTTCACCCCATCTGTAGGTTCTGGATCTAGCATGGTCGTGAGGAAAGTCACTCCAAGCGTCACCATTAGCAGAATAGTCTTCTCTTACTGTTGCCTAAGTCAATTAGCGCATTAGTATGCAAGTCGATAAAGGAAGATAATAATCAATTGACTTAATTCAAGGATAACTTACCCATTGCCTTTCACTAAGATAAGGACCCCATCGTTTCCAGTACTAAATAATAAAGAGAGTTAGATCAGATCAAGGTTTTGGCTTTTGAATTATGGTGTAGATAACAGAGTTACAAACAACACATTGCAGACAAATCCCAGTAAACACAGTGAAATACACGTACTTTGATCTTCTTCCTGTCTTCTCTTAGACGAAGCTCTTCTTTGGTTTGATGATCGCGTCCATTTGAAATAACCATTTTAGCAATACCTTTATGAGATGACAAAAGTAGGTGGAAGAAGAGAGAAAGAAAAGAAAAAACTAAAAATGGTGAAAAGACGTCAATAAAATAAGTTTTTTATAAGTTTGTTGATGTTTCATTAATACCAAAACCAGCTTTGATCTGTATATATCGGATTATATATATTTGTACGTACATAGGAATTACATTGAACACTCAAAGTGACGTCCAATCCAAGTATGAATTGATATAGAGCAATGATAATGTGGAGGTGAATTGCCATTGAATTTGCAGCTATTCGATGGTCAGTTATCAGTAAGTAGTGATAAGCACACTACTACACACAATAACACAACACAACACAACACAAACCAAATCAAAACAACAATAGAAATTATGTACTGTAGTTATAACATACTATCAAAATACTCGCATACAGTAAGTAAGATTCACATAGAAAAGTGTATTTAGTTCACTATTCAAACAATCAATTTGTCTATAAACGGGCTAGGTATTGGAGATGACTAGGCTTCTCCGAAAGGTTCATGTTCAATTGCAGGTTTATAAAGATCCACTGTCATACTTGTGTCTTTGACTCTTTAATGATGAAAACATGGTTCCTAATCCCGCGTAATAAAATGAGGTATCCGCCTGAGTTGCTGCTTCAAAGGAAGCTTATGTCAGACATGTTCGATTTCTGACTAGCTACTTAGTAATCAATTTTAAGCTTATTAAAGATGACTTATATTTTATAAAGAATTAGGTAAACTCAACGCAGAAAGGAATCCTTGTCTTTTGAGAGAGTTCAAACAGCGACAATGTTAATAATACCACTTAACCATCAATAAATTTGTTTGCCGTATCTGTTAAAGAAGATTGACAGAAAAGAGGAAATTGAATATGTATAGATCTTAACATGATGCCATAAGGATCCAATAAAATTTAAGTTACACCAGGATTTGGCTGGGGGAGGGTTTTGGTGCAGTAGTAACGCTACATGAAATAAAGAACATGTTTGTTGATAGCCGCTTTACCATATACTGAACGTTATACATAACTCGCACAGTACATAAATGTGGGTGTATATGTGGATACTTGTCAATTGATTGCGTAGGCAATAAAGTCTCATTCTAGTAAAACTCGCAAAGCTTGAAAAGAGCTATCTCAGACTTATTCTCAGTTCAGGGTGGCTAATATACAGATATCTATACTTGTGAACAGAATTTGAGTAAGACATGAGCATTTTACAATGTGTCTGTATAAAGCAAGTGGAGTTCAAATTCAGTCATGCACATGTTGACTGTATTCTATTAATATTAGGCTATTTATACAATAATTAGGATTGTATAAGGGTGCAAGAGTACCCACCTCTCTATCCACCTTATAAACAGCTATTCCCATGTGGAAATTGTCTACATGTAAGGTCAACTATACCTACATTTTGACTTTACCAGTCAGACTAAAGCTAGACTGATCTTTTAACAGCTAAATAGAGAAGAAGGACAGAATGAAAACAAGTATAAACACTATTCTTTACTTCATCTAGGAAATTTCGACTATTGCTGTGTTAACTAAAAGCACAAATGAATGTGGGAACGTTTTATTTAACGAGATGGCCAATATTATTCGTTACAATTGGAGTTTCTATGCATTTGACAAAAAAACAAAAACACATTGGTAATGATGTTAGCCAGGCCTAAAAACAACAACTGCTGAGACACGCAACTATTATCAAAACATACAAGTATGGAGCGTTCTAATGACGAGCAGTAGCGTCTCTAAATTATTTGGATCTCTGCGCGCAATATGTACGTAGACAGCACATTACATTACATCACGGTATACATCATCTACAAGCTAAGTTAGCTAACTATGTATACTGCGTGCACTAAGCCTAACTAATTGCATTGGTTGGATAGAACTTGTTATGATATTGTCCATAAATCCTCTTGGGGTTACCTCACATACACGCTGTCCTAGGTCACTTTACTTACTTTTGATCAAGTAGGAAGTTCGATATTAAACCCTTGGATTGGAACCTCAATTAGATAAATGTAGTTATCTTTATAAGAAGGTAATATAAATCGATTTAACTAATCGGGGGTTGAAGATGATCTCGATGTTGAACTTGAAGTTCTCAAGTCCACTCGAATCATACAATGAAAATTCTCCCTTTTATATTACTTTGTTGTTTTCCACAGTTACCCTGATTTCATGGCTTTCT
>JAJMKR010000159.1:31437-43875 GCA_030563945.1 Geotrichum australiense | reverse complement strand
AAAAAAAAAAAAAAAAAAAAAAAAAAAAAAAAAAAAAAAAAAAAAAAAAAAAAAAAAAAAAAAAAAAAAAAAAAAAAAAAAAAAAAAAAAAAAAAAAAAAAAAAAAAAAAAAAAAAAAAAAAAAAAAAAAAAAAAAAAAAAAAAAAAAAAAAAAAAAAAAAAAAAAAAAAAAAAAAAAAAAAAAAAAAAAAAAAAGAGTTAAAAATTATGTCGACAACAATTCGCCAAAATTCCTTCCTATATCAATAAGATCAAGTCCCTTACAACTACACAATAATGCTCACTCCATCAGACAGACCCAAAACACCCGCCGACAACTTTGTTCCCAACCACCCTGTAACACAATCATCCAAAAAAAAAGCCACAAAGTCCAAGTTTTCAATCCAAATACTACGCCCCCAAATACCCAAAACATAAAATGTTTTTCAAAAAACAAAAAAAAACCAAAAAAAAAGTGTTTATCCCTACGCTACCCACAAACTTTTCCATCGTCACGTTTTCTCTTCCACACAATGTTTCTCACCACCGTAACACTCAGACCACCCATTCCGCTACCGTCTCAGCACACCTTACGTCGTATAAAGTGCACCACCCACCGCATTGTTACTTCATCGAAGGGTTGCTTGCAGTTCGCGTACAGGATATTGAATTTAGAAATCACCGTCGTACAGTATATATTCATCTATGGTGTGGTAAATTATTTTAATTTGGTCATTGTATTTCAGTCACAAGACTTAGTTAAAATTAAAGCTGCAAAACAATTTATAAATAGACAAGGCACGACGTTCCGTCATGGCCGCTTGTACACCTCTGCACAGTGAATCATCAGAGTTGGCGACCACCACAGAACGAACTACAAATATATCAATAAATACATAAGTTATATAGCCGCGTATGGTACATGGAATCACCACAACAAATCCAACTACACCTTACATTTCTCCATCTTGTAGTGTGAAGTACACAAACGTACCAGAATCAAAAGGACCTGCCTTACGGGCGTGGAGTGAAGCGGACTGGGGTATAGGGTCCGACTATCGGGTTAGTTCGGGTTTTTGATACCGTTCCATTTCCACTGCTATAATATATATTTTGATATTGAATAGAGATTTGTACAGAAGAATAGGATGGTTTATATATCTGTTAGCAATTGAATTCATACTTTACAAACCATCTACTTGATATCGTCGTACTGTACAAGAACATGATAACCTTTTACAATTTCACATACTTTGTACATTTAGTACTGCACTGCACTGTACTGTAAGTAAGTATGATTCATTATTTCTTACACACTTGACTCAAACACATTGAAGCCCAACCTCCCTACTACGTAATCAACAACAATAACAGTAATAATAATATTAATTCCTAGTCTCCACACAACTCTCTCCATTGTTTCTTTGCAATCTCAGCTGTTGTACCTTCTCCTATTATCAATATTATTTGAATCTTCTATCCATATAAGTAATAAAATAATGTCCATTCCTGGTACTGTGTTATACAACGTCAAAAAAATACGAAAATAATAATAAAAATAATCACACAAAAACATGTAATTCATTCTTTATTGTAGCTTAGCTTAGCTTAGCTTGCCTATAATATAATACACTCCCCGGCCGATATTGTATATTCTGCGTATAGTACACCAGTAGTAAACGTATCTAATACCCTTCCATACATGCAAGAAGAAGAAGAGGAGGAAGAAAGAAAAAAAAAAGTCTATTATATTATATTATTATCATTATATTCTTCTTCAATTCTTCTCATCTCAACAGTATACACACACAAACGTATACACCCATTATATATACTTCATAAATAAATAAACTTCATCAAACATTCATCTCAACCTCTAAAAATCTCCTAACCCCCTTGAACCCCAGCTTCTCCATGGGCCCAAGAAACTCCTCAGACACCCCCGAGATCGCAAACCTCTTCAGATTCTCCTGCGTTTTCCTCATACGCACCATTCCCTCCCTGACCATATGCTGCAGCAGCAGCTCGTCCTCATCCTCAGGTTGCAAATCGTCCGGGATGGCATTTTCCAGCTTCACTTTGGTCCTCGAGGTCACTTTGGAGCTCGGGAACGACTTGGATCGGAGTTTGGCTTTGGCCTTCACACCGCCAGCCCATACAAGCCCACACATTCCACACACACTCGCGTCTGAAAGCTGCATTAACAATGGAACGAAAGCGTCCATTTTGGAGTCGTGCAGGTAGTATATAATACACCCTATGATTTCCCCACCCCCCTCCTTCCGCATAACGCTGATACATGTCCGGCTCGTCACTTCCTCGCTAAACGCAACCAAATACAGCTCATATACCCCTGAATCCCTACATTTGATCTTTACAAAATCCAGGATTTCCTTCCGAGAAGCCTTGGAAATGTCCATGAATTCCAGCGTCGTAAACGACCCAGCAGTTGCCGAAGCACATTGTAGATAGCTTTCATTATTCTTCTTTTCCGTAGCCATCTCATTCAGAACCCGGCCTTCTCTAACAGCAGGAATCTTCCAACCACAGTGTCTAAACCACTCCACTAAGTCGAAATTAACATGCGCACGATCAGAGACCAAAGGGTTGATAACTGGTGAACTTTGTTTCAAAGTGTTTGGCGACATTAACGGAATACCCTCAAAAAAGGAGGGAAATCTAGATCCAATTGTGATTTTGGACACTCCTGATTTTTTCAGATAGTTGATTGCATGGATATGGAGGCTTGTCCCGACTGAGTTTTCCCGCCGATGGGGATCAACAAAAAGCATTAGTAAACTTCCGATATTCTCCTTTCTGTGAATCCAAGTAGCACAAAATCCATACAACGCCCCAGTACTTGAATTCCTCACCACAAACTGAGTCTGATTATTGCGAGGATCAAACAGCACTTTCACAAACTCTTCAAAAGGTCTGTAGAGAGGGCCTGGGAAACACAGTTCCCATAGGGTTGTTAGAGCAGCAATAGAATGGTCCTCGGGATTCCAAGGTTCTACAATCCATCGTCTTTTTGAAACAGGAATGCCTAGTTTGGAGAGCTTAGCTTGTTGATACAAACCATGTCCTGGGAACTTTCCCACAGGCTTCAAAATACCGAAAATAACTTTTGCTGCGGTTTTGAGGCTCGGCTCTGTTGGTTCGTAAATGCACAAAAATGTACCTATTCCAAATTCCATTGCCATGTCATAAGGTGATGACGCAGCGACAACTATAAACGGCTTTCGAAGTTGCGTGCAGGTCAGCCCCACATGCTTTGTGAGATTATACTGATATTCATATCGATTTGCATCGGTCGTGACCACAATTACAGCTTTTGCTTTTTGAATGTATTCGTTATGCTCTGGGCGCAGGCCATGAGATGTGTAGCTCATATGGACTAAATGACCAGAGTGATGATTAGTCATTTCTCTGCCTAATGCTGTAAACTCATCTTGGCTAGTAGAGTCTCTTGATTTAGTAATGTAAGGCGTAAGCAGTAGAATATCTCCATCTTGTTCGATACTTTCATTCAACGGTAAGTAGTTTGCATGATCTCTCAAAAGGGTAATGCTAGATTCGTAAGCTCTCGCAGCCAACTTTTCATGACTCTTTTTCAGCGCCAACAAGCCATTCATAGGGAGAGGATTCAGCGCTCTATTCCAGCTCAAATACTTTGCTTTCATTGCAAACATTCTTTCAGCAGACTTTTTCAAATCTTCGACACTCAGAATCTCATCTTTGACAGCAGTGACAAGCCCGATTAATGCTTCCAGTTGCAACTTTGTGTTTGTGCATACAATAATTGAATCACAACCAGCCTGTGCAGCCATAACAGCGCCTTGACTAACGCCGACATTTTCGTACAAGGTTTTCACCTCGAGACACTCACTAACAACAACACCCTTGTGAAAGCCCATTTTGTTCCTCAGTAAACCCGTCACAATTTCTTCACTCAGACAAGCCTGCCTTTCGCTGCCTGTAACTTTTGGCAAGACGCAACCCCCCACCATAATGGAAGGTATTCCATCTTTGATAATTTCCTTAAACGGAACCAATGCAGTTGCTTCCAATTGTTCCAGAGATTCAGACACCACAGGGATACCTAAAGCAGAGTCTATTGTTGAATTCCCGTAGCCAGGGAAGTGCTTGCCGCATGTTGCAATACCGGCTTTTTCAAACCCTTTCAAAAAAGCTTGGGCGTATTCAGTGACCTGATTAGGATCATCACCCATACTCCTAATGCCTAGTAGTTTGTTTGTAGAATTTGTCAAGACGTCGACGACAGGACCCAGTATCCAGTTTACACCGACCCCCAAGAGTTCATTGCCGGTAGCTTCCGCTACTTTGGATGCAGTTTCTTTCGACCGAGTGGCGACGATGGCCATATTACCGGGGAATTGAGTTAGATAATTTTTGTCAACTAGCTTATTAAGCATTCCATTTTCTTGGTCTATTGCGATTAGCAGAGGGTGTTTGTGACCAGACTTTTTGGCTAAGATTTGCAGTTCTAAGATGAGCTTTCTGGTAGTTTGAGCATCTAAAAAGGTAAAACAAAAAAAAACAAAAAAAATTACATCATGTTAGTATATTAGGTTCAACGTAAAATCAATAAAAAGGGGCGTATTAGAGTGGACATGGGAAGGTCAGAAGGGGTGGGGAGAAAGAAGATGTGGAAAGACAGAAAATAATAAAAAAGATCCAAACCACAATACTACTATGGACTAGTGCAGAGGGTAAAGAAAGATAGTAACCAACTTACTTATCATGTTATTTGTCGATAAAATGATTGAACCGACTTTGTATTTTGTAATGAGTTCACGTATTTCGTCAGTGATTTCATGGCCGTGGAAACCCACCATCAACATTGGACCTACGTATTCGATCAAATTAGGTGAATTTTCAAGTAGTCTTGATAATGCAATGTTTTTCTTGTGTTCTTCGCTTATTGTAATTTTTTTCTCCTCTTCATTACGTATAACTGCACCGGGCGCTTTCTGGTGGTGATCTTGTGGTAGTGGATTTGGTGGACTCGATATTCTTCTTCGTTTAGTTTTTTGTTTATTAAAAGGATTGCTGTCGTTTTGCTGAATGAATTCGTTATTATCATTAATGTTGTTACTATTCCTGTATTGCTGCGAAGTTTGTTGATTCTGAAGAAACATGAGTTGCAACTGTTGTGATTGTTGGTGATATTGGGGTAGTTGTTGCATTTGGGGTTGGTAAAACATGAGAGTCTGCGATGGATTTGGTATTGAATGGTGGAAATTCTGATTGGTGTATTGGTAGTTTTGTTGTTGATTATAATGCAAATGTTGAGGTTGAGGTTGATTGTAATGCAAATACTGTTGTTGTTGCTGCTGCTGCTGCTTTTGAATTTGTAGTTGGATTTGTTGTTGTGGTTGGATATTGAGTTGATCAGTTGATAGCATTAGCTCATCTGGTGGAAGCTGTTTATTTGGCGTGTTTTGATATTTTTCAGAGAAATCATTACCGATAAAGGAGTCGAAATACGGCGCGTTTGAAGTGATTGTCGACATTGAAGAATCCACACCAGTAAAATCGGTCATTTCCTGCAGAAAGTACATATCGGCTTCTGATGCTGGTATCGGCTGCTGCTGTTGTTGTTGTTGTTGCTGTTGGATAGAATGAGATGCTGATGAAGTTGAAGTTGAAGATGAAGAAGCAGAAACAGAAGCAGAAGCAGGAGCAGTGGAGAACGTTGCATTAACATGATGAGGATGATTGTGGGTAGGGTCAGGATCATCAGGTATAATATCCGGTAATTGCTGATTGGACATTTGTAAATCTAGAAATGGAGTGTAATAAGGAACGTCACTGTTGCCTTTGTCTAGTTCGTTTTCGGGGTGGTTGCTGATGCTGGTATTCTTGTTGGTGCTGTTGATGATGTTGTTATTTTGGTTCATTGAAACATTGAGCATTATAGTTTCGTCTAATGGGGGGGTGAAAGTAGTAGGTGGAACAAGTTAAGAAAGAAAGAAAAAAAGAAAACGAGGAAATAAATAAAACAGAAACAACACAACGCGCGGTGGTTAACAGAATTAAGATCCGAAACTATAAGTTTAATACTGTTTGTACTTGGAATCTCTTTCTTTGTGGATTTTTAGATCTATTTATGATTTGCCGCCGTACGATACAATGAAATTGAATGAAATGAAATGCGATACAAAGATCAAAGAATCTATCTATCAATCACAGTTCAGTGTGTGTGTGTGTGGTAGGTGGTATACAGTTCAGTTTGGACTAGAACCAGTTGGGTCAGCAGTTTTGGGGGGTATTTAGTTTCAAATTCAAAGTCGGATAATGGAAGACCAATTGAGTTTAATCTTGTTCTGAATAGATGATTGTTGTCTCAAGTTCAGTTGAAGTGAGTTGGAGTTTTGCGTATTCCAAAATTATATATATATAAAAAAGATTTTTGTTGGTTGAAACTGGAAGAAGTTATAGAAAGGAAGAAGGAATTCTTTTTTTCAGAAAAAAAGTAATAAATAAATAATTTTTTGAAAAGTGAAACTTTTATTTACACACTTACACACACACTGGCATGGAAAAGAGAGAGGGAAAAAAAAGAAATTATTATCTACAATAAAGATCTTTATTTTTGGGGTTAATCTTTGAGATTTAGCACTTGAAATAATACCATGAGGGACTTACCCATACTTGTACACACTGTATGTTCGGTTGGTAGACGAAAATATTTGTGAGATTCAGACACAGACATAAATAATTAAATGACACACGGACATTAACTTAATTAATGGAAGGTATTGAAGTCTTATAGCATCGATAGATATATATATATTGAAGAGGACATAATATCTCCTATGCATACATATTATATTCGTCATCATAATATTGTCATTACTAGATGGATAAAAATTAAACTTTCCGTGTTTAACTAAACGAGTATTCCAGTCTACATTCGCTTAACTTTAACTTTCTCATAGATAGATTTACAAGATATTTGACGCATATAACTTAGTACAACACACTCTATAAACTAAAGTCTAAAGCAAATAACATTCAATTTATATCAAAAGTCTTAAATTTCATAAATCTAGCCCTATTGTCAAATCTAACCAACTATCGATATGCACTAAGCCAAACCTAGCCAAACTGTGATCATGAGATGAGGACAAACCCAGGTTCACGCCCAACAAATACCATACGCACTATAATATTGTCCTTTCAAAGGCGTATACTATCTAGATTGAATATACCAACCACATACACTACAGAGATCGTCACCGATCCTATTGTTCCACTCAAAGCCCATCCATTCATCCATCCATTCACAGTGTATATATATACACCGCACCGCACCCATTCACAACAAACAAATCTCAGGCATTTTTTTTTTTTTCCTTCACAATAAGAGCACTGCAGATGTTCAAGCAACGCCTATCCGCCTTTGACCGCCAACGGCAACGAACGAGCAACGAGCAAAAGCCCCAGAATTCAACAATAACAAGAAAACTCCTCGGTATGAATGATTGACACATGCCTGCCATACCCACACTGGATATTGTGCAGTGAGATGGTTGAAGAAGAATGGCTAGGCTACAACGAATACAAAACTAATTGAATCACAGTTTTGTGTATTAATTTTACTGGCTCTCATCTTCAATCATGAATCTTTAATCATGAATCTCTAAACAATAATCCATCTATCTACTTACCCATTCTTTTATTCATTCATATGGTAAAGTAATTCAAACCTCCTACCCACGGTGACCACCCCAGCGTAGCATCCACCCCCAAAACCCTTCTCCGATTGCCTACACCACACCTAACCGCAATACAAAAACAATCGATGCACGGAATCAAGAATTTCCACTGTACAATGTGGTATACGTATTGTACACTTTACACACATTTTGTTTGTTTTTTTCTTTTCGAGGCGAAAGTTCCAGGGTGAAACAAAACCCATGTCGTCGGGTGTTTTTTTTTCTTCCTCGATGAACGATGAACGACTAGATGAAAAATTATAAAGCGCTAGACTGGGCTGAACTAGGCTAGGCTAGACTAAACTAGGCTCGAGAGAGACGAATGGAATTGTTTTTTTGTTATTTTTGACAGACAATTTATGAAGCTGACATAAATTAGCAATAATATAATTTGTGCCTTTTGTATAAAAAAACTAAAAATTGATACTACACTCAATTATGAACAAAACAGAACAGATTATTTAATACCTCTAATCTTCACCTCAAGTCCTTTCCCATTCCTTCAATCCACCCAGATTCTACCAAAACACAAACATGGTTTCTTCATGAAAGCCAAATATGATTGCGTGCTAGTGCCATTGTGTAATACCGTAAAAGACTTTATTATCGAGAGAAGAGTACAAAAAAAGACCATTGTTTGTGTAGTACACATTACCACTAATTACGTGCGCAGATATGCCGGTTACCAAAAACAGAAGTTTTATCCTGGTGATTCATTATTAATAATTTTCTTCGCTTTCATTATAACTTACTATCCCCACCATCTCTCCTTATGTTGAGAGCGCACTGGTCCACTTTTCTCTCTATGCTCTGGTTTACCAAGTTCCACTCAACTCCAATGCACAAGCATATGTATAGAGATATCTATATCTATATCTATATAAGTTTTTTATTAAAGATGTTTGATAATCTTGAATAAAAGACCTACCATACCATATGATAAAGACCTCAACCTCCTTACTTTACTTCAACGTTTTTTAGATTCAAACAAAGTAAACAAACTAAAATACTTTAGAGACCCTATCTCTCAAAAAGCTAATACTCTACTCTTTCATTGCCCTGAAGTAAAACTTTTGGCATGGAAAACATTGCATGCCTATGAAACAATCACATACCGGTATATTGTATCAGCGATATATATATAGATGCTATATATATGGTAAGGATGATACATATTGTTGGTCTTCAAGCATCAGCATCAGAATTTTTTTCTTTGGAACTCTGTAAATGTTGCTGTGCGGTAGACAGGATTTTGTTTTGTCTTATCGCTGCATCAAACATGTCTGCAAACATCTAAGTAAACATTTTCATCAAGTCCTAGGCTTCTAGATTTATTTCGTTATTTTTTCAATTAATTTCCATTCACTCTTCTGTTTTGTATACACCACTTTCCATGGCCTATGTCGTGTTATACTTGTCAACCATAAACAACCAAGCTTTTTTGTTTTGTAGCTACTGGCGGCCACAGATATGGGTCCTTTAGGACAAATTAGCAGTTGCAATCGGATATGAAAGTTTCATAATAATAGCACTTTTATGAAACTAGAAAACTGTAGACATGGTGCATTTGAAGTATGAGCAGAAGTATGGAGACTATTTGAGTAGTAAACTTGTCAATCTCTAAGCTCTAGTAACGATATTATTTTTAAGCGAGCCAATATATATTATATGAACATGTTTCTGAATTGAACCAATAAAGCAGCTCCTCGAAACATACCAAAAGAAAACTCTTTAATTATTACGACAAATCCACAATTGCAAAATAAAAGCATGTATTGATACCAATTTGACAATCATTTAATTGAATTAATGTGTCAGATCCGAGTCTTTTGTGACACTCAACCCAGCTTTTGTATACCTCCATTTTACCCAAAAATTCAGAAAGTTAACACTTTTTTTTGTTCAATTTTCAGTATATGGTAAAGCCCCTTGACATTGCACACCATGAAAAAGCAGAAAAAATAAGCATGTAAACGAGTTGTCAGAAACTGGTAAGTTTCACGATCTTAGAACGCACGGTCATGCTATTTGGTACAAGTTAAAGTAAGACAGTTGAGTACATTAGGCATCGATGTTAATTTTGTATACTTTAGAAGTAGCTAGGTTGTAATAGAGCGGAGTTGATAGTTAGAAGATTTAAGAAATACTAAACAAAATCTGAACAAAATGAAAATAAATATGTTATTAAAAAGATTGTTTGGGGAAAGAAGATTTCAACCCCAACTATAAATATCCTTAAAGCAAAAAGTCTCTATATTAGATATAAAGCTTTTTAAACTTGTAACTGAGTTCAACCAAGCCTGAGATTTTTTCAAGAAATATTTTTGGAGCATACAAAAAGTTCAGAAACCTACTGTCCACTGTTGTTAAAATAAATCGTCAAGTTAGATGATTAATACTGAAATATGGTTTTTTAACCAGTTTGAAAACACTTTTGTAAGCATGTAGGACTGTGATGTATTGTATTGCGTACATACAAATGTTTACAATACAATAGGTAACATTATATCTAGATATATGAATTGTGAAATATGGATTGTGAAATATGTCTAATAAGGGTTGCTTCCTCTTTTTTTAAAAAAAAAAACGGTAGGCAAATCTGAGTGCAAAATACTTAAAAATTTTAATGGAATATTGTTTGATTATTTATTTTCTTAAAAAGTATTCAGCCGTTGCTGATAAAAAGTTGGCAAAGTGCTTTAAATATTTAGAATCACTATCGGGCCATCTTCTGTTGCTCATAAATGTATTCAAAAGAATAAAAAAAAAAAAAAAAATTGTTGTTATATGCTAAACAGAAAAACTACTTCATTTTATCAGTACCTAAAAGACCATAAAAGTAAATCTCAACTGGGCTCCTTATAATATATCTTTCTTTTGCTCACACACTGGTAGATTATTTGAACAATGCCAGTAAGCATAACTCATTGCTCTGCACGAAGTCGGATCTGGCCCTTTAGTTGGCAAAAAAAGTTTTTTTGACCTATAAGCGGTTAGCTAAATCTCGAATTGGGTTGTATCATATAAAGATGATACTGTGGAGGTCTAAGGTGATGTAGAATAAATGCTTTGATATTGCAAGACAAGATGGAGGTACGGTTAAAGAACCGAACTCTCTTGGTATATTACGGGTGGCTCTAGGGTAATATTTTTATGATGTCGAATTACTAGCGGTTTGTAATGTTAAACGTACAGTACTATCTATCACTATGCTCTGCGTAAGAAAAAGATTGATCTAATTACAGGTATGATTTTAGTTTGAGTCTTCAAATTACTTCTTAGAGCTAAAGAGTTCACCCTTGAAATTAAATAAAAACTGGAAATAAACAAAGTGTAAAGAGTTAACCCTGAATGAAACGACGCTTGATATGTATTATGCCAGAAATAGCCTGGTTTTCAGTTTCAAGTTGTAGGATTGTGCAAGCACAATGATAAATGTATATAATATTATGTGAATAGATAAATTTATACTATTAAATAAACAAAGGCTTAGATGCTCGTTACCCTTAATATTTAAAGTCTGTAATCAAGAATAAAATTTCAGCGTATCAGTTTGTGTTTGGAAGGCATACTTATTAGTTGATTTTAGTGGATATCCTCAATTATCTCAAACACCTTTATAGTCAATGTTCCTGTAGCACCACCCTCTTTTAAGCCGTCTACCCAAAAATCACCCAAAGTCACTACTCTTTTACTCTACTTTTGCACACAAGTATAAACATCTCTCACCATGATAATAAAAATATTATACGCTGTCAAAAAAACATTTTAGGGCCCGTTCTCCTTACGTCTATATTTGTATAATTATATATTCTCCCATGCAAATATTTTAAGTCACTATGGGAGAATATAATTATACAAATATAGACGTAAAGAGAACGGGCTCTTAAACAACCAGACACTTTGGACACTAGCTAAATATAGCATTAAGAAGTTTTTTCGGAGCCTACTTCTGAACTAACTCCGGTACATTTAAAGACCAGTAAGAATTCTTTAGCTACAACTTGTCCAAGCATGTGTGTTATTTTATTACAAAGTGATTCAAGTGCTTTCTGAGATCTAGCTGGTTCTGACTATTTAAAAAAGCTTGATCTGTATTGACTTTTTGTTCAAAAAAGCAGCCTCGGTGTATACACAAAACATAAAAATGTGTATCTTGCAAGGTAAAACCAGAAAATTATGTTGGAACAAATTGACCGTTTAAAGGACCATATCTTGTAAAAAAACAGCAAAATGTTTTTAATGGGATTTATACAACTTATTAGTTTTTTGACAAATGTCTACCCTATTTTGATAGATAGGTATTAAATATTTTGAACCCTTTTGTGGTGTGTACATTTCACGTCCGCCCAGTAGTAGTTTATGGTAAAAGGTGTGTAAAATACTTGTTTTTAAAATAAACAGATTATTTGAGAAAATTGGAATTTTATACGGGCTTGTTGGATAAAATTCATTTTTGATGGTTTCTACAAGAAATGTTATATAGTGCAGGGATATCAAAACATGCTCTTTTTAGGAATTGAAGGATACTTTTTTCAAAATTTGATAGTTGTTTAGGTAGTTGGTGCTTCAAGAAGGAAAACAAAAGTTGAATATGATGCCTGGAGGATGTCGAGCATACTGTAGATTGCATAATAATGAATGTTTTCTTCAATTTTTTTTTTTTTTTTTTTTTTTTTTTTTTTTTTTTTTTTTTTTTTTTTTTTTTTTTTTT
>JAJMKR010000159.1:0-31337 GCA_030563945.1 Geotrichum australiense | reverse complement strand
TAAATAAATACTCGTAACATCTTAGTCATACATACACATCACATCACCATGTGTAACATCCTCACCCAACAACCGTCTCATACCTAGGCGGAGCCTCCAAACTCTCTTCCCCATTCCACCCATCCACACTCCCCCATCTAACCCTCGCACAATCACCCCTCCCTCTCACTTCCTCAACCACCTCGCTGTACATGGGCAGCTCCACGCTCTGGACGCATTCCTTTGCCAAAAACCTGATCGGGACGTCAACCAAGACCTCGTAATACTTTCGGTTCTTCTCATTTAACTGCGACGACGACGACGACGATGAATCTGACGAAGAATTGACAATTTTCGATACCCGGAGCGACAGGTGGAGCCTGTGCGTAACGTGGATAAACGGGTTATAAACCGCGTCTGGTCGCAGCACACCAGTCATTGGAGGAAACGGAATGGCCACATCCAAATTCGCCAGCTCTTCGTATGCCCTCATTTGTTCCTGCTCAGCTACATCAGCCTCGTTGGTACCGCTGGCGGCATGTTTCGGTTTCTTTATTTTTGCCGAGTTGTAGTAGCACTGTATGCGTTTCTCAGGCTCATCGTGCCTAACATGTCCCACCCAATTTGAAAAATACGACGTGCGTTCAATCACGTTCACTTTTACGCGATGGACCCTGATTTTTTCAATCGGGGTCAACTTTATTTTTAGCGCGCATGGCGGCGAGGTATTTTTATCTGCACCTTTATCGGTTGTGGTGGTATTGGCACCAAGTGGAATGTATGAGTCAGGTGCTCCAATTTCATACGAAAGACTGTTTTCCCAATCACGCTGCACGCCGAGAGACCGTATGGTGACATCGGACAGCGGCGGACACCGCACAAGTCTGACTTCGCGTCTTGCGGAAATGTTCATTGAAAATCTACTGCAGCGCACGACCTTGGCTACAACCCAATATCTGATAGTACCGTGGGCGGCATACACGGTATCGCAGGTTCGCGCGTCTATGGCGAGAGTGAAATTGAATACATACGTACCAGCTGGATATAGCACTTTTTTGCCCTCAAAAGGTGTATCTTCTGGACCGATTTTCGAGTGTGTTTTGCTAGCAAGTTCATCATCAAAGAATGTTGGGGTAAAAAGGGGAACTTCCGAAGGAGTAGAAGATGAAGATGAAGAGGAAGTGCGCTGCGGTGTTTTCTGTACGATTTTGTGGTCATACTCGACAACATCAGCGCCATATGTATCAGACGAAATGATAGTCGTTGAGTCAATATTCACAGTTGTTGATTCAGGAGCCGAGACATACCTCCAAGAGTGCGAGCTTATGACTAATTCGTCGTAAAACTGTGATCCATTTGTAATTCCCTCGCCGTTTTCCTCGAGCCATTCAGTTTTGCATTTGCCGTAAAACCTGACGGAAATGTCTTTTAGTTTCGATGGTTTTGTGAGTTTCATGACGAGACTCCCGCGAAGGATGGACGGAGGAGTGTCATTTGGGGTTGAATTTGCGGGTAGTGAAGAGAGTCGAAGGGATCTTGCGGCGGTCATTTTGTTTGGGCTGGAATTGTTGATGTCTGCGGATGGACGCATGTTGTTGCTGTTGGAATTGGGTGATGATGACAAAGATGTTGGTGTTTGAGTCGATGCTGAATTTGAGCTGTGAAGACTTGAACCAGAAAAGAATGGTTCTAATTCTGATCCGAGTGGAGTTTCATCGTCTTGAGAGTTTGACAAAGAGGATGTTGGACATGCTAGGAATATGTTATCTTCTTGGAGACTTAGCGATATTGATACCGAATTCCCGGGCGATGAATTCAAGAACTTTGGAGTTCCATGGATGTAGTTTTTCAATTCTTCCTTCATGATATTAATAAGTGGTGTGAAGAAGAATTGAAACGAGGGAGATATTTAGTTTTGAATTTGCTATTGAATTTGAATTTCCTAATTTGTAAAAAAGCCGAATAACTGAGGAAAACTGAAAGAAACAGTCAGAAAAAAAAAAATTCAATAAAAAAAATTTTCTGAACAAAAAGGGGAAAAAGATCTTGATATTTATAGATTCAGATTTTCTTTCCTGATCTATAATAGTTTAATAATATAAAGTTGATTTTATACTTTTTTTTAAAAAGCCCCAAGCATTGCTATGTTTTGTTATGGTCAGATTCAAGTAAAGTCACTCGGCCGTATTGACTAGATTAAAACTGAATTAGTGCGTTCGATTGTTTCTTCATGAGTCGATGAATGAATGAGCTGATTCTTTCATATAAATTTACTGTATTGTACTTCTATAACAGCAACCAAGTCTATTCATTGTCGACCCCAATTAATCAATCAAACAACCAACCAACCAATCAATCAATCAATCAGTCATCCAACCATTCAGCTATCCCCACATACTGTTGACTTGCTGCGGTGATTTCCTTTCTTCCTCCCTTCCTTCCTTCCCCATATGATGGTGAGTTGTAGATATGATCAGATGACTTGGCATTAGTCTTAGTCCAAGTCTTAGTTCAAGTCTTAGTATTTTTTCTATCATTGTCCTCCTTCTCCTCCCTCCAGTTCTTGTTCTTGTTCTGGGAGGGAATTGCAATAGAACTTATCAACAATAGCATTTTTATTTTATTTTTATTTTACTAGATCAAACTGTATATATTGGCTCATGACGACTGAATTGAACTGAAATTGGAATTGGAATTGTAATTAGTATTGTTACTGAGACTAGAACTAGAACTGAGACCATGGTCGTGACGGTTGGTCATCTTTGCTTTGCTTTGCCAGGGAAAATGTAAATTTTTAAGGTTATAAAGTTTGTTTTCTTGTTTGTTTGTTCTACTGTGTTCTAGTATTTGAATTTGTACTGTACAGTAAGTTACTGTAAGCTACGTTAACTAGCTGCTATATGTTGCAGTGCTCTGATCTTTTCCAATGAAATTGCTGCTACAATACATGGACCCATATGCTCTGACTCAGTCTGTGAGTAGACTAAGTGTTGTTAGTGCAGCACTCCTCTCGAATCGTTACAAATACAAACATAGCCAATCAACTACCACTATTGTCACCGTGATATTACATATAAAGTAATTTATATCAATCGTTTTAAATGTTGGTTCCTTGACAGCTGAAAACCCCCAGCATCATCATAAGATTCTATCACACTAAAATAAATTTACATAGATCATACACTATAATATAAGCTAAGCTAAGCCAGACTAACTGACCAATGTCAACGACCCATGTGCAATTCTCCTCCTTCTTCCCTCCCCACACCATCTCACTGACATAACAATACAACCACATATCCTGATTCAATCGAGCCCAATCTAATCTAATCCAATCCACGACACGACACGACACGTCAGATCACAGCCTGTACTCACAATGATTCACAGACACATTATAGATCTGCGCTATATGCGATGTGATTGTATACAGTATCTGTGGTACTGATTAAAAATGATGGTGGGGAGTCACCTCGACAAGACTCAAGAAAAAACAATATGTGTGATCTATTTTAAGTCAGTCAACATTTGAAAAAGCAGTCAAATTCTGTGCGTCTGGAGAAGGATAGAACTGAGTTTACATATGTCTACAATACACTTACAATGCACTAACAAGTTTTTTCTCTTGAAAAACAAACAAACATATGACATTGTCAAACTTGTTTATTGACTTCATGTGTGGTTGTATACCAGTATATGGATTCTGTATGATATTAGAAAATTGTATTACTGTGGATATAACATTTCGAAAATTATTGTGCTTCTCCACAGTATATTGTAGAGTCTAATAACAATCTAATGTAAGATTCAACATGAATTCAATTCAAGTTAGTCAAGAATTTCATTCCCCTTACTACAGTATCTATATTACAGTGATTTGCGCTCCAGGAACTCACAATTAAAGAAACTTTTTTTCATGAAGGCTCTTAAGCATAGCAATGTTTTATCAAAGTCGTGTCCTTCCCGGTCAAGACCAGCCTGTCTACGGAAGGTCAATTTTCTAACTCTACAAGGACCATTACTCAAAGTGTCCTGTACAGGCTAATACATGCATTCAATCAACCCCCAATTCTCAGTTCATATGCCATACATAATATATCAGTATTGTGGTATAGCATCGCCAACTATCCCAAGAAAAAAATCAAAATACGGTCCAAAAATCAAATTTTTTCTAAAACCCCCCAAAATTACAAGTACCAGTATAATTGTGTTGATCAGTACAGACACACCTTAGAGATAATTCTCTCACCTTTTCAAAGTTCAAGAAGATGTGGTACGTCTGTTTTCAAACATCTTGTACAGTACTGTACGTGCCCGAATGTGCGTAAGCTTGGTGATCAATTGGATCCTATATAAGTTGCCAATATACACACACAATATGATTCAACATGCTACAAGTAGGAGTATCAAAATGACGTACTGTTCAAAAGCACATATTTTGTGAGTATATACGTGTACAGTTTTTTATCGACGACTGCATCTATATCATACACTCAGTAATCCACTTGTAGTCCTGACTCCACCACATACTTGAACAATTCTTCTACACACGCACGTTACTATTGACCTTACCTAACTGCTCTATTAAGTTGTTCAAGCCACGCTTCAATTATTCTGCTTTATCTCCTATAAATTTACAATAATTAAAGATAGTAGGTCTTAGATAGTAATCAAAATCACTTATATAAATGTCTTTACCATATACTCATACTGGCGTTTAAGATAACAATGTTGGTTTTTGATCATTTGCAATACTTCCCTGCTTTAAACATACTATTCAGTAGAAAATATGTAACGAGTCTCTTAAAAATTCCCAGTGCATACTGATGAACTTATGTCAAATCTCTTCTAAATTGTATTCACTTGTATCTGGCCCAATTTATACTTACACTCACATCTGTCATCATGAATGTATCATAGGCACATAGAGCCTAATCTGAAAAAATATCCAAAAAAAATGAAAAAAAAAAAAATAATTACAATAATAAAAAAATGATATTCATAACGAAAAAAATGGATAACATATATGCGAACATAAAACATAACCTCATCGATCCGTCCCACCCCTCTCAACCTCCACCTCCCCTACCACTTCACCTTCACCATCTCCCTCCTCACTACCACAGCATACCCCCGGATCCAATCTCACAACCATGCAGGTTATATTATCAGAACTAAACTTCTCAATCGCACTTTTAACCAACCGCTGCGCCGCCTCTTTTGGATCCGTCACATCACGGATTATATCCACCGCCTCCTGGTCACTTATAACATCCCACACCCCATCACAAGCAACTATAAAAAATTCGTCCTCCGTTCCCAGCTCCGTTCGGGTAGTGTACGGGTTCCCCGTGACATACGACTTCATATACGCGTCTCCCAGCGACCTCGTAACTGCAAGCATACCATTCACCCGGTTCCCGTACATCACTCCGCCACTATTGATTATCCGTGCACTTTCATTTGCGTCTGTTCCTTTGTGGTCATATGACAACCGAAGGGCCTTACCACCCCGACACAACACAATTCTGGCATCTCCGACATTAGCAGTGTAAAGAACTCGGGATCGGTTTTGTCCATTAACTGAGTGCACAAACGAAGGTGTCGAGCTAACAGACTTTTTGCGGGTGCTCGCGTCCAGAGCTGGACTGCAAGGTGTAGAAGAATGTCGCGGATTGCCTTCCCATCTTATAACTGCTACTGCAGCCGTGCACCCAGTGCTGACAGGAACGTCTTTGGCCATTTTTTCATCAGCCTCCAAGAATGCAGTGTTCAAGGCTTTGGAAACAGAGAATTTGTCCAACTCTGATTCTCCAGTTTCAAGTTTTGACACCAATATTCTATGCAAGTTCTTTGAGCACCAGTGAGCAGCACTCGTGCCAGCATGACCATCAAAAACTGCAAAATAACCTGAATCTGGGACATCTGCAAAGTTGTAGATATAAACATGAGCATCTTCCATTGAACGACGGTATTTAAGATTGTAATCTTCTGCGACTGAGACTATGAACGAGCAATCGTGCACTGTTTCCTCTCCGCTTGTAGATCCAGATGATTCCGGTTTGCGCGATGGTGACGAATGCGACAGTTTGCGTTTAAAGAATTTGAGAACATGGCTAGAAGATTTCGAAGACGACGGTTGCTTCCCGTCGTTTGATACATACACTGTTGAAGACATTTTCAGATTTCTATCATATATTTCAGAAAAAAAAACAATAATAGAAAAGAAAAAAGTTTTACGGCGATTGCAAAACAGCTGGCAGTGACGATTAATAATTCAAAAATAAAAAGAGTGCTTTTTTTCTTTCTGAAACCCCACAAATAATTGGTTTCGATTGAACTTCGTGAACGACCACAAAGCAGTAGGATATATCTAAACGATGGATGACCGAAGTTAAGAAAAACAGGAACGTTCGGAGAATAAATAGATTTATAAGGATTTGTGATCAGAGTCAGACAATACTCAGTATTCAATCGACTAATATCACAACCAAATACAAAAATAAAGTAGACGAGTAGAAAGACAAAAAAATTACAAAATTTGTAGGAGGAAAGGGGAAAAATAAAAAATAGAAAAAAAAAAGTCCAAACAAGGCACGTAATATACGCACTGTGCAGTACAGAAACTTCTACAGCAGCCAATTTTACCCTTTGACCTGACTCAAATGTTTTTTGTTCCTTCTCAACCAAACATTTCCCCAACTAAAACCTGCCTGCGCGGCATATCTACCTTTTCGAGCCACTACTCATGGCCATTTTACAACTTAATGCTTGACGATAACACCTAAAGTAAACATCTGATAATAATGGTCTCATACGAAATGAGTTGAATGGTTATCTGATCAGCGTTTCTATTTTCCTGCTTTTCTTTATATTGTAGGTGATCGTTCAGAATATGAAATATTCAAGTCATTGTAACTCAGTGTTTGTCAATTTCAATCTAGGAGCCTCAATCATTACTTGATTAAACATTATCCGTTATCATAAATACAATCATTGCATGAAATAAAATGTCATTTGATAAAATTGCAGTAACTTGACACCCAAGTTTAAACAAGGTCATACCAGACAATGACACGACATGGCACACAGCTGTCCCCCAGCTCAACTCTTTCATACACATACAGTTACATGGAATATCGATAAACATAGAAAAAGACTAATTATGAAGTGTAGCATTTTATTTCTATGTACGCAAATACAGATAAAGAAATTCCCATTATTCCTAGACATTTCATTCGTACTCTTACAAATAAAGTCCTTCTAGATTCTCTTCAATCTTGTTCTTCATAACTCGTTCTTTAGCACTTCGGAAATCTTCAGCTGTCACCTTCATTCGTCTCTCACGCAAAGCAAGTAAACCAGCCTCAGTACAAATAGCTTTAATATCAGCACCAGACAAATCATCTTTAGCAGACACAAACTCTTCCAAATCAACATCATCGTTAAGACTCATCTTACTGGTGTGAATCTGCAAGATTTTTCTCTTAGTTGTAGGATCAGGGTTTTCAAACAAAATTTTACGATCAATACGACCTGGTCTGATCAACGCAGGATCTAATGATTCAATTTTGTTTGTGGCCATAATTACCTTCACGTCGCCTCGATCGTCAAAACCATCTAACTGATTGAGTAATTCCAACATGGTTCTTTGCACTTCTCTTTCACCACCCGACGTACTTTCATAACGCTTTGTACCAATGGCATCAATTTCATCAATAAAAACAATAGAAGGTGCGTGCTCGGCAGCAATCTGGAAAATCTGTCTACACAATCGAGGACCATCACCCAAGTATTTCTGAATCAATTCGGAACCAACAATACGTAGGAATGTCGCCGAAGTTTGGTTTGCCACGGCTTTTGCAAGAAGGGTTTTACCAGTACCTGGAGCACCATATAGAATAACACCCTTAGGAGGCTTGATACCCATCTCTTCATATAATTCGGGATGCGTAAGAGGAAGTTCGACTGATTCTTTGATTTCTTGAATTTGGCTCTCCAAACCACCGATATCTGCATAGGATTCGGTTGGTGCCTTGTCTAGTTTCATAACAGAAACCATCGGATCTGTATCATCCTGTAAAACACCGACTATACTAACTGTCTTGTGATGGAGTAGAATAGAGCATCCAGGCTCTAACAGATCCTTGTCGACAAATGATCTAATAGAAACATAATACTCAGGACCGGACGATGATGACACAATGGCATGATCATCATCAATGATTTCTTCAAGAGTTCCAACACTCATTGGAGATCCTCTCATCTCGTCAACCTTACTTCGTTCTTCAGCAATCTTGTCGTCAATAGGCTTCAATCGTTCTTGGTTTTGAACATATTCTTCCTCAAGCAATAAATGATCTTTAATACGTTCCATCTTCAACATCTTAAGCTTGCAACGAGTTGTAGGATATACGGTAGGAAGTTTCACAGCACCAATGGGACCCTTTCTCTTTTTCTTTTGAGAACGAGATGACACCGGAGGTTCATATTTGGGTTCTACAATGCACAAAAGTTAGCTTTGTCTTCCACACAATCAACGCTATCAGATAACTACTTACTTTCCTCCTTCTTTTGGTTCTTCTTCTTATCTTTAGGTAATTCTGATTGGCCTTGTCCCTACAAAACAGGTTAGTAACTTCACACAACTAAAACGTCAGAGCCAGTCAAAGTCTTACCATTTTGCTAAATTTTAATTAGAATGATCAGTGTTGTGTTGGTAAGGAAAAAAGGAAGTGGCGGCGATTTCGATTTTTTAGCAAAGATCGATTGACAAATTGGTCACGTGAAAGGGAGTTCTTGTCCTTATGCTATCAAAAGCTCATATTTCGGCCGTATATAGAATGCTTACTTACGAAGTTTGATAAACATTTATCAGTTTATTTTGAATGTATCTATATTCGGTTATAGAAGTTACGTTAAATAGCTTGTAGTGTGAAGATTTTCGAAATTAATTTGTCTGGAGGCTGTTTGTGTGATTGTTGTCAATACACACACAGTAAACCATAAACTCTCACTTTTGGATTGTTAGGGATCAAGTTGAGCACACAGATTTACCTTCATATTTGACCCTCAAGTAGAAACGGTAATGTTTGACAACAAATATAAACCTGTAAAGAGTGTAGAGTGTATTCAAAATTACCAAGACTATTCTGCTAAAAGTGCTTCCATTATTCTGTTTTCGTCATCAGCGCTGTCTCCTTTAAGTTCCTTGATATCCAGCTTCTTCAATACTTTGACAATCTTATCCTTAGGGAAACCCATTTCTGAAAATTGGGCAACTAGAGCTTGGTTGACATCGTCTTCTTCAGCCTTTGACACAGCGTACTTTCTGGTCCATTCTCTAGCAGTCTCCTCAAATCCTTTGTGGTCATTGATAAAATGGCCCGCAACTTGTGCATCTTGAGGATTTGAAGGTTCCGGGGATTGCAGCAAACTCTGAAGAGAAATGATACAACTTTTCATTGTCAAGATTGGTGACCATTGATCTCTGAGGATATCAACACAAATTGCACCGGTCTGAGAGCTGATATTGGGATGATATACTTTAGTGAGGAATTGCATCTTGGGCGGTCTAAAAGGATAGTCTAGCGGAATATGAATGTCGACAGTAAAAAGGCCATTCTCATAAGGAGTTCCTGGTGGTCCGATAAACGTGCCGTGAAGATGAGTGATGTCCGATTCGTTCAAGATTCTAATTTGAACACCCGAATCAACGTCTGATTCGACATCTTTTAATTCTCGGACGATTCTTTTGTTGAGAGCGGGAGGAGGTGCCATTTTTAAAATACTATCTATAACACTAAATGAAGAAGTTAATGAAAACTTCACTTTATATTTTGAGCAAAAAGAATGCTATTTTATTTTCGTGATTTGACACATACACGAAAGGATTTAACTTTTAGTCCAAATATTAAGGTGCTGACACTACTGTTGACATCTAAAATGAAAGTGACAACGATATTGCAACAATAAATTACCTACTTAAATTTGGCCTGTGTATAGTAAATATAACGAGCGAAGTGGAAATTATAAGAGTCTAATTAGTGACATACAAATCAACATATTCATCAATATCAAGATTCTCAATAGTTCCTTTCTTGCTTTTCTCCTGGATTTTTTGAACTTGAGAATCATCAAATCTGCCTCTCAAGTGGCGCTCAAACTTTTCCAGTAAAACCGGAGTTCCTTCAGCTCTTCTCTTGCGATGACCAATAGGATAATCAATTGCAATTTCATCTAATGTAGTCCCATCGTTCAAGGTGACTAACAAAGCATTTCCAATATATCTTTTATCTGGGGCATGATACTCAGTGGTATAAGTGGTATCTTCGACACATGTCATTTTGTTTCTCAACTCGTCAATTCTGGGATCAGACGCAACTTTATCGGTATAGTCTTCTGGTGTAAGTCTACCAAAAAGTAAAGGAATGGCCACCATATATTGAAGACAATGATCTCTGTCGGCGTAATTATGAAGTGGGCCCTTCTTATCAATAATTCTCATAGCAGCTTCTTGTGTTCTAATTCTGATACTCTTTATATCATCGGTACTGATTCCTTTCTCCTTGAATATCTTGTGCAAAATCAAAGCTCCTTCAGCAGCGGTCTGGGCATGAAACTCAGCAGGAAATGAAATTTTGAACAATACATTTTCCATCACGTAAGATCCGTAATCTCTCTGAAATTTAAATTCTTTTCCTCCAAAGAGAACGTCGTAGAATCCCCAAGTTTTAGCGGTTAAGACCGATGGCATTCCTCCTTCACCTGCTTTAACAATCAAAGCCAAATTCACAGCTCTGGAAACAGCATCCCCAGCAGCCCAAGACTTTCTAGACATTGTATTCGGAGCATGACGATAGGTTCTCAACGATTGACCATCGACAAATGCCTGAGAGATAGCATCAATTGTTTGCTCCTTTGATAGCCCCAACATCTTGGAGACTACTGCGATAGTAGCAACCTTGACAAGAACTACATGATCTAGCCCCACTTTGTTAAAAGAGTTTTCTAAAGCAAGAATTCCTTGAATTTCATGAGCTTTAATCATAGCCTCAAGAACGTCTTTCACTTTGAAGACTTTACCTTCTCCACCAGCTTTTGCAGTTCTGGTAAGCCAATCAGCAACAGCTAGAATTCCACCCAAGTTATCAGAAGGATGGCCCCACTCAGCAGCTAGCCAACAATCATTGAAATCCAGCCATCTTATTATGGTACCAATTGAAAATGCAGCTCGAACAGGATCCAATTGATAGCTGGTACCGGGAACTTTGGCACCGTTAGGAACAATAGTTCCAGGGACCACGGGGCCGATGATGTTGGCGCATTGCTTGTGCTTCAAACCTTCCAAACCACAACCGAGGGTATCTAACAGACAAAGTCTTGCAGTTTCGTAAGCCAGCTCGGAGTTGACATTGTAGTCATGCACGTAGTTTGCTATATCCTTCATGACCTGATCGGGTTCAGGCTTAGCATTGTCGGTCATAATAGCACCTCCCATTGTTGTATTTTTAATTTGAATACTCTAGATAAATTCGAAAGATTTTATGTGAAAAATACACAGTAGAAGAAATAGAAAAGTTGGAAATGTTTAAAACAACAAATTTTTAAAGATAGTATTAACAAAATGATTAAAACCTAGACGGTATGTTGAGCACCATACTATGTTATTGTAATACGATTTACAGCTCAACAGTTGGCTACTTTTTGAAATTTTGCGGGGAAAACATCGGAGAACAATAAAAAAAGGTCGGAAGAGCCAAAATGAATTTTGGTATTCAGTACTTGCACTTTACATTTTATTCTTGTTGAAGTGTTTTTTCTTCGAAACAGCATAGCCAGTTCTAGTCAAGCTCACGCTTGTATAATTGATGACCATTGGATTGCTATCGTAAGCCTATGATCGAGAGTAACACGAAAGTCATAATTTTGAATCTACTAGGTACAAAGCTTTCCAATATTTTTCTTAGAAGTCTGCAGATAATCAAACATTCGAGAATTTCCAAAAGCCAAAACAAGTTGTGTAAAGTCAAAGTAAACAAGAGAGGTTATATCAGTTAGTTATGTTATGACCTATCTATTTCTGAGACTATCATTATCTCTCGTAGCGGTAGAAGCGCCTTGTGCGTTAGCTCCTTCGTTATTGTTCCAGTTTAAATATGAATGGTCCCCAAGTTTTCTAGGTGTAACCAAGTGTTTAATGAGGAACAAGATACCCAGCAAAAAGCACAAAGAAGCAACTACCAGATAAGCAATACCCAAGAATGGATTTCGACCACCAATCACACTAGTGGTAGAAATTACTATTGATTTTGTTCCTTCATATGTTCGGACAGGGAAGTTCAACCCAATCTCAAGCGAGTAGGTTCCGGATGCCAAAACCTCGTCATGATTCATCATAACAAGTTTGTTGAAAGTAGGCAGCCCGGCAGTTCTCATCCAGTTTTGCAAAGACTCCCAAGTTGCAAGATCTGGCATGTTTTCTTCAGTATACCCATCTGGGAAGATTTTGGCCCAGTTTGGAGGGGGGACCACGTCAGAGGCATTGTAGTGTGTCTTCTTGAAACGATTCTTATCGACAGCCCATGCAATCCCTTTGCGTGTCATATCGTATACTTTACTTCCACCGGGAACGTTGGGAGCATTCACCATTGTAAGATTTGAAAAAGTGTCGTTGAAAAATGAGTTGGCAATCAAACCGCATGGATAATACGGTTTTCCTTCTTCGTTGAGAGTCAGTGGTTTGCAATCGTCTTTGCTTTTGAGTTGGTCACTTGTTTCAGCTTCACCATTAATTTGCTTTTCGTTGAAACTTTGGACATATCTTCGATGGTTCTGATAGAAGTTTGTCAAACGGTAGAAAAAGAATACGGAATTGTTCATGTCGTCAGGAATTTCAAACTGTATTTCACAAATGGTCGATACAGGTATTTTTACCCCGTAGTTATCTACAGTATAGTTTGATTTGGGTGATTTTGTCTTCCATTGAGGAGCGATTTGTGGTTGTTTATTTCCTGGGAAATTATAGCTGTAGTACTTCTCAGGAATATTACTGAAGGATGTATTTGCAGTCTCGCATTCTGTGTAGTCGATAACTATTTCTTTTACTGTGTCACTTGCATACAGCATTAGTCCACCTAAGGGTGCAAATATTATTGCGATAATAAATAAAAACGGTAGAACCGTCTTTGGTGTCAAAATTGGTTGCCATGCCTTCAGTCTTTGCTGTCGGAAAGCGGTGTTTAGAGGCTTTCTTGACTTGTGGAGGGCACTATTTTTCCTTTCACTGTCGCTGTCACTGTCCATTGTAATGAGTAGTCAAGTAAAAGCGATGAATGATAGATTTCCCTTTTGCACAAAGCGTTGCCGGAAGAGGATTATTTTCAAGGAAGGTGCTGAGGAAACATTGTTTTTCTTTTAGACAGATGTGTATAATTGGCATAGGGGCGAAGTTTTAGATGTTAGTCATATAAGTGCTTATGTATTATGTAATCACACCACAAAATTAATCAAAAATGATTTCATTGTGCGCTGAATGAAAGTTGTATCATACAGTATCATGTCACTGGGATCACTATGGTGATAAACAGTTATAAAACGACATTGATACCTGTGATTTAATCGTTTACTTGGTTCATGACATCTATTTTTTTTATCGACAGTATTACGTACAGAATGTCATCTAGATGTTTTTATGTGGGCTTATCAGTTCTATGGTGTTATCTATCTGTTACAAATATTGAAATTGATACCAAACGAGTCAGCCAATCAATCATAGTTAGTTTATTGTCTTATGTCAAGTTTCCTTTCAAATACCAAATTTATAAGTCATGTCACTAATATACAAAGAAACGAGTCATTGCATATCTTGGAATATTGTATGTATGAGTTAAGTATATATCCGCATAGTCCTAAACTTGTCCATTACTGCAAAAGGTCTTCTTTAATTTGTACTGAACGTAATATCTCTATGATAACGATTATTATGATAAACGTTTTTACGGCAAAAGTAACTATAGAAAAAGCTACCGTAGGAGAGTTGATATAATATGGGGAAATTTTTGTTGGTATATAATCGCTGCTGTGATATAATTGACGTGAGTATCAACTGCAACTGATGTCCTATATTACTAGAGGTATAAGAAAATAGCCGTGAAAACTACCTTGAAGAATATTCTATTGTACTGTATAGCGTAGAGGACACTATGTACCGTGGGATTTGATATTTTGGTGATGGAAATAGAGAGGGTTTACAATAATTGAGCTACTATTGAAAAACTATTGAAAGCAAATTACTACAAAAAAGTAGCTTTGTTGCATGTCATACTGTAGGAAATTTTCCTTTCTTCGAAATTATTTGTTGGACAAGCCAGAGGCTTCAAGGAAGCTGTTCTTCACAAAAGCTTTTGTAATTCTAGAATGCTAGTCATACGGTAATGGTGCATAGTATATTGTATATCTTATGGCTTCTCAATATATATAGATATATAGAGATACTCAAGAAGAAAGGATTGAGTCTGTACAGAAGCCAAATGCTCCTTTAAATAAGAACCTTTGAAGATTTTAAGTAAAACAGGATATCAAAAAAATTTTATAGGTATTATTACTAGCTTAGCTCCTGGTAATTAGGCAGCAATTGGTATAATGATCTATGTTTTCCAATAAGTGTTGTTAAAAATGAATTGCGTTTGTAGACACATTAAATTACAGTGTATAATTAATCAAAATAAAGATTGAGGAGGTCGAAACAACTATTTAGAATAAATGGAAGATTTCTGAAGGTTCTAGAGTAATATTTTCACTGAGCGTGAAATAATAGATAGTGCTACTTAATGTGCTCAAGCCCGATTGATATTGACCAAAGAAAAGTGTTTTTTAGTGTAGTTAATTACAGTGCAAGCTAGTCAAAAAATTTTTTTCTAAAAATTTGATGAACTTCGAAAACTAGGCCCCTAAACTGTTTTTGAATGATTTTAAATATTACAAAGTAGATATAATAGAACAACTGTCAAACTCGCAATAGGTTTCGAGAAAGTATAGTTTTTTACCAAAAGTATTTTTAATGTATACACAATAAAATTTGACGCAGGGTGATCAAAACAGTCTCTTGAATGGCTTGATTCGTTTTGAGTACTAGGCTTTCAATTAATTTTTAAACGGTCGTTTTAAAAGTAGCAATCTAATTATAGCTGTTGTTGAACATTTAATGAATTTTGATTGTTGTTCAATTACGAACAAAAAATTGAAGCATAAGTTATTTAATATAGCATAAAATTGTTACGGTGATACAATTACAGAAGGTGTAAGTAAATATTCCACAGGTGAATCCAGAGTATGAATTCCAGAACAAATAAGTTAAAAGATTATGTAAACGTCATTGAAGACAAGAATCTCTACTTCACAGACTTAAAAACTTACATCTGTGACGATGACTTCGTACTGCACATGCTCTATGATATCGTCATGAGTCTGCAATACATAGATAATAACAAGGCTATTATTGCAAATTAGATAGAAATTGAATTAAGGAGAATTTATCATCTTTTTACTATAACACTTCTGAGTCTGCGATAGAACACTTTGTTAATATGACCATGAAAATGATGGCTTCTGTTCTGTTTTCTTTGACAATAGCACATTTTGTTTACATGAGGCCAATAGCTGATAACGCACGGTATATATGCTTTTCCCTTATTTTATATATGCATTCAATTCAAAACATTTGGAGAGCTGTAAAAAACTTACTTATAGTTAACACGACCAATGAGCCGACTTGCGCTGTACTGTACTGTACGTATAGTATCTACTTGACTACAACTAGCTTTCTTGAGATGTAAATTCTATCTATATTAACGGTAAACTTCTAGTTCTGTTCCCAATCATCTTCATTCCATGCTAGGCATGACCTTCAATGATATCTAAATGACTACACAGTCGAAGCTACAACGATCATCTACCAATACACTGTACAACCCCACTAGACGGTGTAATATGCAGACCCGAACTATCTAAATATGCTCCAACACCGGTCATAATTTATATATACCCTAACCTTCAAAAAAATTTTTGGGACTCAATTTCTTACAGCTGGGAAACTGAAAATTGAAATTTGTATTGAGAACCTCACACTTGTTCTCTTTCTTCTTACTTACATTCAACTATTTAATAAGGGATATACTTCTGCCTCAATATATTATTCAAAATGGCACCCGCTCAAAATGAAAATGACGCTGAAAAAAACATTGAGATTTGGAAGATCAAAAAGTAAGTTTTTTTCGAGGAAATGACGTTTTTATGGCGATTCGTGACTTTTGTACTAACATGTTACCTTCTATTTCTTTAGGCTAATTAAAGGGTTCGTAAACAGCAGCAATTAAAAAATCTCAAGTTTCGAAATCTAACTTATTCTCTAGTTTGGAATCCGCTCGTGGTAACGGTACTTCCATGATTTCCCTTGTCATTCGTAAGTTGCAATGGCGCTCCCGCCCCTACCACACACTTCGGTCTTGATGGAATTCAAAATTAACACACCAAAATAGCTCCTAAGGGTCAAATTTCGTTGATCAACAAGATGTTAACAGAAGAATACGGTACCGCTTCTAACATTAAATCTCGTGTTAACAGACTTTCTGTTCTTTCTGCAATTACTTCAACTCAACAAAGACTAAAACTTTACAATTCGGTGCCCAAGAACGGTTTGGTTATTTACTGTGGTGAAATTCTAACTGCGGAAGGAAAAGAAAAGAAGGTCAATATTGATTTCGAGCCTTTCAAACCCATTAACACTTCATTATATCTTTGTGATAACAAGTTCCATACAGAAGCTCTTTCTGAATTGCTAGAAAGTGACTCCAAGTTTGGTTTCATTATCATGGATGGTAACGGAGCTCTATTCGGTACTCTATCAGGTAACACCAGAGAAGTTCTCCACAAATTCACCGTCGATTTACCAAAGAAGCACGGAAGAGGTGGTCAGTCTGCATTACGTTTTGCTCGTCTGCGTGATGAAAAGCGTCATAACTACGTTAGAAAAGTTGCTGAAGTTGCTGTGCAAAACTTCATCACAGCTGACAAGGTGAACGTCAGTGGTTTGATCTTAGCAGGTTCTGCCGATTTCAAGACCGAATTGTCGCAGTCCGATCTTTTTGACAACCGTCTTCAAGACAAGATCATCAAGATTGTTGATGTTTCATATGGTGGTGAAAACGGCTTTAACCAAGCTATCGAATTGTCTGCTGAGACTCTGGCAAACGTCAAATTCATTCAAGAAAAGAAACTCATTACCCAATACTTTGACGAAATTTCTCAGGATACCGGCAAATTCTGTTACGGTGTCGAAGATACTCTTAAGGCTTTAGATCTCGGTGCTTGTGAAACTGTCATTGTTTTCGAAAACTTGGATGTTATTAGATACACATTAAAGGACCCTGAAAGCGATACACCAATCATTGTTCATGCTTCACGTGAAGCTGCTAACAAGGACCATCTCCTCGACAAGCGTACCGGAGCTGAACTCGAAATCATTGAGGAGCAGCCTCTGCTTGAATGGCTCGCCGACAAATACAAAGACTTTGGTGCCAACCTGGAGTTTGTCACCGACAGAAGTAGTGAAGGTGCCCAGTTTGTGAAGGGTTTTGGTGGTATTGGAGCCTTGTTGCGATACAAGGTCAATTTTGAACAGTTGGAAGAGGACAGTGATGACGATTATTATGATGATGACGAGTTCTAATTTTTATATTGTTATATAAAGTCTTAGATCTGTAAAACTAAAAAGCTTGGTTTTTGTTATATTGGAGAAAATGTATAGTTAAAACTGGAATCTGTTTTTTTACTGTATTTCGAATTTCCGAAGGTGGACGTGAGAGCTGGTATCAAGGTCTTGATGTTGAACGCATTGTTATATATATTCACGTAGGTTGAGACTTGATCTATGATATTCTATTGTATACAGTAAGTTGGTGTTTTTGCTCACTACTAATTATCCTGATGAGCGATTGAATTGGCTTGTTCCGTAAAGTAAAATTAGCGTAGCGAGTCTCATGTTATGTGTCGGTAATTATCACGCTTACAATAATAGCAGTACACCAAAACTCATCGCGACCCGTCAAGTTCAGCGTTCATTGGACATAACCAACGTCTACTATATAATCCTGCTTCACAAAACCTTAGACTTCAACAGTTTAGCCTACTACACGCAAAGAAACAAACACAGCTACACAGTAGTTTCATTTTTATACTAGAATTTTTATTACACTTCTGGAATAAACATTTTTTTTTCTTTCTTATAAACTTCAGAGTTGATCTGTCCGTTTATTTATTCTTCTTTACAACTGAATCCAATTCCCCTTCGTCATCATCATCAGACTCAAACTCTGCATCTGTATCAGTATCAATATCACTCAAATCCTCCTCTTCTTCTTCTTCCTCGTCGTCATCATCCTCAACCTTCTTCTTCTTCGCCACTTTTTCTCCCTTCATTTGTGCCATCTGGCCTGCCAACGAGTCTTCCTCAGCATCAGGGATTTCGTACACTTTGTCTTCGTCGATATCAGCTGGTTCTGGGGGGTTCTTGACTATCATTGGAACCTTCATATTCACATCGAATCCGAAATATGACTTGTTCAGTAGTAAAAGTTCAAAATTAAATGTTCCCAACATTTGTGGCGACATCATGGAAAATTGTAGCTTGAATGTATTCACTTGGACTTGATCTTGAGTAATTACATTAGTTGAATCGGGGACCACTGTAACTTTACCTCTGGATATAATGCTAGGTCCTTCGACTAATTTATCACCAGGTGCAGATACTAGGGCTTCCCAAGAAGTAGGCTCTGAAGCAGGGAAGTGGGGGGCAATAGTTATTGGAAGCAGGGGACCTTGGTTGCTATTGAACAAAGGAGTTCGCAGCAGCAGGTCAGTCTCCTCTTCTTCCAAACTTTCCTCTGTGAATTTTGGCAAATTGTTAACAGGTGACGAAACGGCAAACTTCACAATGAGGTGCACTTGTGATTGAGGAGGAACAACTTCTTCGCCGGGGACTTTGAATTTAGCTGAGAGAATAGTCAACTTGGGGAGACTTTTGGCGGCTTCTAAAGTATCCTTTCCATCCTTCGATCCCGTGGCCTTCTCAACCTTGTCGGCCGGAAGCTTAATCAATTCTTGTAAACTGTTTAAACTAGAACCAAGAGCAGTTTCATTTGCACCTGGAAGTTGGTATATTGCTCCAATGGAGTTGTTTTCGAATGGAACAGCTTGGATAATAGATCTTCTAACCTCGATAATTGTAACACACAGAGAAGTTACTTTGTAAGCACTAGCAATTTCCAAGTATCCATCAAGAATCACTGGGGCTCTAGCAACAATAGTCAATTTATCCAATTCCTTGTTACCAACAGCCTTCCTATTCAAATGATCCTTCAGCAACTGCAAAATCTCTTCCGAGCTCAATTTGGGAACTAAAGTACGAAACTCAGCAGCCTTAGACAAGTAGTTCAGAATTTTTTCATGTGTGACAAAAGCAGGCTGTTCGCGAACAAGCTCTTCAAAGAAAGCGCCAGCGGTGTCACGATGAATACCGTTTTTGGTATATTCTTGAATTGAGCCCCACCACTTTCCAACGAACCAGGGCAAAATCACACCGAAAAATACAGCATACAATGAAACAACAATAGGGGATCCGGTTCCTTCGACCATCCAGGTGGGAAGAGCAATACCATGGGTAGCTTGTTGAGGACCGTCAGGGTGACCGTACTTGATATAGTTTTCACGGATCTCGTCGTCAGTCAGGGATTTGTACGCTTTGGTGATTTCGACGAATCTAGCTTCAACTTCATCTCTGGTAAAATTTCCGAGATCGTGGACTTTATCGGGATGGTATTTAAGAGACAATTGACGGTATTTTGACTTGATTTCTTTTTCAGATGCGGAGTATGACAGTTCCAGAAGCTCGTAAGGATCAAAAATAGAGGCGTTGTCAGCGCTTGGTTCGTGAACGGCAATAATGTAAATCAAAGTGGCAAATCCAATCCAACCCAGAATGACAGATATGTTGAGTTTCGTGAACAATTTACTTCTTTTCTGTTTCGATTGGTATTGTTTGATTGACTTAGAATTGCCGGGTTCGAAGGTCGAGACGTACGATTCAACGTACTCTTTTTTAGCTGTGAACCTTAAGATCGCGACAAGAGTTGCAGGGAACAGCACGACCGACAGCAAGGTCAGAGCAAAGTATGGCCAAACGTCTGCATTCTCATCGTAAGAATATCTTGAATCACTCATTTTTCAGTAAATGTGGTGAATAATTGTGGAGAGTGAGAAGCGTTTGAAATTATCTTTTGGACAAGTGTACCCTTTTTTAATTTTTCTAACAACACTGTCCTTTTTTTTTTCAATTTCTTAAAGTTAGTACAGTGGGAACTTGAAATGAGATTTGATCTTGGTTGGGCAGGTCGGCTTGTACTATGTCTTATGTCCTTAAAAATACAAACTTAATGCTAAGAAATAAATTTACTTAGGGCAAATTTAATTCGAAACATCATGGCATTAGCCAATTAAATTGTACGGGTAAGGGCTAGATTAATGATCAAATGAATCTGTTCACTGAATTTGCTGGATTAGTTTTACTGTTTTTATCGTTCAACAAACGCCAATTGGCGGTCTTTCAATGACACAGGTGCTAGCATTGATGATTGGGTTGATTCGGTCACAATTAGTTAACAGTAATATGGCAAATACTGTACTGTTAGTTTGAGTAAAAAGCCATAAATACATTGTCTCAAATGAATCTATGTAACCTTGTATGATTGTTCATTGGCAATCCAATATAAATTACAACTATCAAAATATTGAACTAATGCTTACATATGCCTAAAGTTGAAATTTCACTTCAATTACACAAAAAACTGCTAAAGCTTTTAGTAACGTCTATTCCACCTGTTTAGTCAAACGTTCTAAAGAAATTGTGGGTATAGTCATTTTGACTGAGTCAAGTTGATTTCATTGAAAAAATAATCCATCTCCCAAACAGGACTACAAAACAAAAAATTTCCTAATTTGGCTATTGTAACTCCATCAACAGTAGGGACGCAATAGTATCATTTTTCATAAACACAGAACTTCAGGAATCGATAGCGTTAAAAACATACAGCTAGTCAACTGACATCTGGTCTTTCATATGTTTCTATTACATACTTACCTCTAAACTTAACAGTCTAAAGATTTAATGTGGTTCTGTGAACGTATCGAATTGGTGCGACTGTATATTATGTGACTTGCTGTAGATACTATAGATTTTAAACGTCTTGTAAGAGTTGGTCAAGATGACGCAAATAATATATATACATAAATCAAACCTAGAGTTTACAGGCTATGAGCTGTATAAGTAATCGGGCTAAAGAATTTTAAGGGCGTAGCTAAATGAAAGACTCTTTACGATGATTGAAGTGCATTGAATACTGATGAGAGATTCATTTTCATATTTTATTATGAATAGACGTTTATAAACAACGTTATATTAACACAAATAAGATTAATCTGATAAAAAAGATAATGAGTAAGCCAATTCTTAAAATCTACCCGCTATTTTACCTACTTAACCTAAACTCGCACTGATCTAGTTACAATTCCATAGCTACTTCCTCCAAACATATAGTGTCGTATTCTCATTCATTCGGATAGTCATACGTACCGAGTTTCTATAATTAAGTCTTGGAGAATATGATTACTATCTTTGAGGGAGTCAAGTATTCAATCGTCAAATAAATAAGGCAATTACAAATAATTGTTGTCGAAGTAACTTAGTTGATCCATGACATGTAGTCTATGACATCACTAATTACAAAACTCATCGACAGAAACCCCCTCTGACCCCGACCATCCAAACTTTAGAACCCTGTACCTGTTGTACCGACCGCATCACATATTACAAATGACTCTCAGGAACAGTTTAAACTTTGTGGGGGCACAAAACAGTCTTGCTTTTCCTAGCACGCAATCCTGAAATGAAATAGCATAATAGAATAAATGCAGAATTGAAAAAACTCTTTTTTTTAGACATTGGAGATGACGTCGAGTGTGGTTGAGCAAAATTTACTTGAAGAATAGATATTATTATATGGGTTGGAAGGGGCTTGACAATGTGGCTTTTTAGACTCAGAACGTGAGAATAATTTTTTGGGGTGGAGAATTAAAATATTGCCTTTATTGAAAACTTCTTGTATTTTGGCGAATTTGGTTTTTGTTCACTGCTGTTTACGTGGTGTAGATGAGTTGTACAGGTAGGTCGCGGTTTTTAAATAAGCCGAAGTTGCTGTGATAATAAATATATTTGATATCAAACACGGCCTACTGTAAGCTGTCATTTTATTGTAGTATGGATATTCAGTAATTCAATTATATCACCAAGATTTCAAACACGGCCTACTGTATGCTTTCATTTTATTCAGTAATTCAATTATATCACCAAGATTTCAAGAAAGATTATTCTACTGTGTAACAATTGATCCAAAGGCCTATTTCAGCACTCTCTTCTTCGTCCATGCATATTTAGCACAGTTAACAAAATAATAGTCTAAACTCGATACGTTCGTTGAACCCGGCCCAGCCCCAGATGCCATCACCATTGCCACCACATTCATCTACTGTACGTCTGTGATGGCTAGCTCATGGTTGTGGCGTCACCTAGGAACCACCATATAACATAGTTCAGACTTTATTGACAAGCTTCGAGCAGAAGTTGGATTGTTTAAAGAAGGAACGAAAAATGCAAATATTTTATTGAATAAAAGTTATATAAATGGGTTACTGGGAAAATTGAAACACTTGCAAATCTCGAAAGGTATTTGTTATGTAGTATATGAAAAAGAAGAACAGGAATTGTTCATTAGGTGGTTAGAAGACTAAAGTGAATTTTTTTAGTCGTTGTAGTTGCCACCCTTGGAACCATCCAAGTCACGGACTAAGCCAATAGTGGCATCCATTTCATCTTGCTGGCTCTTTCCAGCAGCATCATAGTAAGGAACCTCACCATGAACAGTAACTCTAACAGCGTGTCTTCTCTGTGGGTAGAAACCGTAAGTAGCAGAGTGCACAGACGAGCGGTTATCCCAGATGGCAACATCACCCTCGTCCCATTTAAATCTGACCGTAGCGTCTTGGGAAGTAGCAATGAGCTCAAACAAATAGTTCAAAATGGAATCGCTCTCGGCTTTGGGAAGACCAACAATGGAACGGGTGAATCCAGGATTGACGAAAACCGACTTCCAGCCGGTAACAGGGTGGGTGCGGATAACTGGATGCTCGGAAATGACTGGTTCACGACGGACGGGATTTCCAATACGCTTGGAATCGTTGGCTTGATCAAAAGCAGTGTGAAGAGCGGTAAGGCCTTCGAGGAACAGCTTCATACGAGGAGAAAGTAAATCGTAAACAGCATACCCAGAAATCCAAAGAGTGTCACCACCAAAGTCAGGTCCCTTGAGAAGCTTCAAGGATGTGTAAGAAGGAGGCTGGAGTTCATAAGTAACATCAGTGTGCCAAAGATAGGAAGCAGGGAACGCAGTGTAGGGTTTCTTTTTCTCATCGGCCCAGATGACATGAACTTCTTCAAGACCGTTCGCGTAATCTCTGGGAACGGAGGTGGTAGCATGACGGTGGAGTTTTCCCCAGTAACGGCCAAGGTCCAATTGCTTGTGGATGTCCAGATCCTTCTGGTCTTTGAAAAATACGACAACACGGTGTGAAATCAAATGAGCAAGCTCGTTCTTCTGCTCGTCGTCAAGGGTTGCAAGATTGACACCGGTGATTTCGGTACCAATACGGGGGAGCAAATGGGTGACTGATGTGGCATCACGGAAGAGGTTCTTGTAAGGGTTGGATTTGTCAGTGACGAGGTTGCCCTTGTCGACACCAACGTCGAAAACCTCGAGGGCGGGCCACTTGAGATCGGGATAAACGGGTCGAAGATAGTTGTATTCGTAATTTTCATCTTCGTTCTTGAGAGTTTCTTCATCAAGTTTGAGAGATCCAAAGTCGAGAGTGCCCTTGAAAATAGTGCCCGACTTTTTGGAGACGGGTTGTTGGGTAGTGATGGGTTGAGCGGTAGTTGCGACAGGAGCCATTTTTGTGTATTATAGTTGAAAAGCTGATTGGCAGATGTGATTTTATGTATCTGAGATTAATAGGTATCTGTAAGAATAGATAGAAATGATGAAGAATAGAGAGAAGGAAAGAAATAAAAAAAATGAATGAAATGACGGAGGATCCAGGGCTCTTATATATTTTAGTATATCTGACGGATTTAGAAAGACTACGAAGACAGACAGAGAGCGAGAAGGAAAAATATTCGTTAATTGATTTTGGGGAAATTCTTCTAAAGTCATTTCCTATAAAGGGAAAAACGGGAACGAAGGGCCAAATAACTTGGGGGAGAGAGCCAAGTTATGACAAGATTGAGATACATGGTCCATTGTTGAAGACGAGTTCCAATGGATCTCGAGCAGAAGAATGAAATTCAGTCCTCCCCCAATCACCAATATGAATAGGAATGACGCCACACTGAGGCTTGAAAGGATCCAGAACGAGCGCCAGTTTATGGCTGAAACCCCCCATCCTAAGATGGTGCGAAGCCAACAACAAGTGAGAGAATCTACTGTGGTGCCTATTGCAACAAAAATTAAAATAAAAATAAGAAAAATCAAATAATAATTGCGATTATAACAGTAGGAAAATACAACAAAAACAGCTTGGGGGTAAATCCAGAGTTTTGAATAATCAAGTTGGGGGTACAATCATTGCGATCTATATTGGAAATGGTGCAATTTACGATGTTTTTTTAAAATGTTGTGTTTGTATGCTTAATGTTAAAAAATCTCTCGTTTCTTTTCTTTCCTCTTGTTTGTCTCATATGACTACTGTACGTTTAGTTCTTTTGCCAGTTGGTTCACGTTGTTTCTTAACCTAGTGTCTTGTGTATATACGCAATTGATTTCTTTAAAAACACTGGACCTTTTTTGTTGTTGTTGTTGTTGCAGAGTGCAATTTGGCTCTATTTTTCGAGAGCTGAAAAATAAATAAACGACGAAAACGTCAATTTGGCATGTGAAAACCAACAAAAAATTTCAATCTTTATCAGTTAATAGTTCCTACTTATCATAAAAAACCAATAATTCTTGAGATATTCGCTGAGAGTAATTTCCTATGGAGCAGTCTATATAGATCGTAGAACAGTAGTAGCACCACAATTGGGAGTCCAGTGTGAATTGCCTTAAACAAATCTATAATGATAGTATTGATAGTTTATTTTCTGTAATTTTTCGTTAGTTTAGATTAGATTAACGTCCATAATATCTCATTAACAAGGTAAAAACCGATAATGCCTGCTCATAAATTTACCTCGATTTTTTACCCACAAAAACAAAACTTGGGGGGTCGACTCCAACTTATGACACTTTACCCTTACCCTGTATATGTGAAAGATCAATGGAACAGCCTAAATTTGCTGCGATAAGCAAGCCTGGCAGTCAAGAAAAGAGTCCCCCACCATTATAATATCGCCTGTTTGGATTATTATGCGTGCTTTGAGTGACTAAAAAGGCACAGCTTGGAAAGCAAGTGCTAGAACGCTAAAGCCAAAGTCTTATTTTGAACAGGCCGCTATTTTGGTTCATCGATTGCAACAACAATCAAAAATTTGATAGCTGGATACCGAGCTTGTAAATAGGACAACTTTCTAAATTCAATAACTTGACACAAATGACCAACGTTTACATAGCTAGTTTGAAATCCAAATAACTATTTTCGAATAGAGTCAATATTCTAAAATACTCCATCACCACAAAAAAAAGCTCTTCCCCCCACTCACTTATATAGCCAAATGAGCACCAACTGACATCACCAAATATACAGCCAGCTACACCACGAACCAGCCCATTCCAGTGCACACACAAGATCCACTAGCTAAATATTTGGGACCCCACAAACACTGTGGATATCCAGAAGTTTCCAGCACTGCAGGGTTAATTCAGTTATCCTCTTATCAAAACACCATAATATCTCTTGTTCGTTTACCCCACGAGATAAAAATTAACACATTTTCCGCAAGCAAATTTACAAGTTGACCCCCACCCACGGTACATCAGTACTTTTGCTGTTCGCTAATAAATCACATCGAGCACTGAATCTTCTAGTTGATTTCATTTCATTTCATTTCATTTGAGTTTATTCTCGAACTCGACCGTTTTATTTCGCAATTTCACGTTCTGTGGATCACTTGAAACTTAATATATAAACTGGAAAATCGTTTACTACTGTATACAAATTGAAAATGGTAATGCTCACGGTATAAATCTATCAGAGGAAAGCATGGTAATATATCCATTACCTTAGCGGTATACGGTATATAAGAATATTTGTCTAGGAACGAGCCGTCGAAGTAATAAACATTTTATGGTTTAATGTGTTTGGGGTACGCACGCCGTTTGGGGATGGTGAAATTGGGTTACCCATGATGCCATTTTGAAGCGTGGGGTTGGGGGATCTCATTGGGGGGTACCTGAGGAATTTGATTTGAGAAAGACCCCTTTTTATTTCAAAAACCTGGTCAGCGAAAAGAAAAATATTCCTGTATCAGAGTGATCTATGCATAATAGGTGTTGATAGCTCTAGTTGACAGCTATATCGGACTTTGACACATTGTTGTTCAGAAAATACCAACACAAGCCCTCTTTGGTAAAAAGGATCCAATAATGAAAACCAAATCATCCTCCATTGTTCAAAAAGTATACCGTAAAAAGAGTTTTTTATACTTTGGAAACCATATAAAGTCGTTACCACGTTTTCCTTTCAAGCCAATGAGATTAATATTGCAAAACAATCAAATACTACAACACGTAATGAATAATTATAAAGAAACATATGAAAACACGTAAATGAACGTAAATGATAGGGTAAATCACTATAGTAATGAAAATTGGACAGTACAAGTAGCAATTGATATCCTCTTATGATCTAAGGGTAACTAACTGCAAAATACTGACCAAAGTTTTGACTGCACAGTAAATCTAACGTGTGTTTGATCTGGAAACTATACTGCAAAATGATTATGGATAGGCAATACTACAATTGTTCTTTAATACCCTCTTTGTGAGACAGTATATCAGCTAACAATACTAGAGCCATAGACAAATCAATAAAAAAGATGTCTGATTAAAACATGTATTTGGAATGGTGAGGATATCATTGGATTGTGAGAGCTTCTGACCCTGGCCAATCATATATTCTGCTGTATAGTACTACTATCATAGCCCACAGCTGAGAGTTTTGAAAATAGTCTGTAAAAATCGAATCGAACTAAGATGCTAGTTCATTATTTTTAAAGAGTAAAAAACTAAACCCCTACCAATTGTTTCTAGTCTAACGAAAAATACTACTAGCTCTTTACGGGAACAGTGAATGCTGCATGCTACAACAAAACGATATTGGGATGGATTTAGTGTGAATATAAAACTATGATTACCAGGATGACTGTAAGTAACCTGTTGATTTGAAACCCATTTGTTGCAGTGCACCATATTTTTATTTTTACTCAAACGACATATAATGCTACGCCATTTGAGCTACATATGTAGAACAATCAGAGCGAAATATCGTTGTAGTTAATCTACCAATCTCTGTTATCGTAACATCTCACCCATAATCTACAGCTGCAGCAGTGGTGCAGACCAACCCTAACCCAGAAACAAGTTTAAATTAGTAAAATTCCTCTGGCTTCCATCACTTTACTTCATTGAATACAGAAAACACGGCACTCACAATTCTTTAGTACAATGTTTTCACAAATGCTTGCCATGGTCAGTAAGACCGGTAGCAAGTCTGCTAACTCCAACGGCTCTTTGTCAAGTCTCAACTCTTTTGCACGGCCATCTGATAAGAAATCCAACACCAAACCAACCCAGACACAGAACCCAAACGAAAACAGCTCAAAGTATGGAAGCACGCCTGAGGAGCTCGAAGAACAGCGTCGCAAGATTGAACGGCTAAAGGCCGCCCGTGCAAAAGAGGCCGGGAAAACTGCAAAGGACTCGTCCAAATCTGTGGCGAGAAAATCGTCTGGCACCTCTGCGTTGAAATCAGGCTCAGGCGCGGCTCGTAGATTAGGAAGTGACAAACGAAAAGAGACGCTTCAGCAGTATAAGCCACCCCCATCGCCACCCAGGAAACCTGCAAAGAAACTGAACTTTGACGAACTCATGAAACAGGCCGACGCTATTGACACGGAAAAACTCAAAATCACAATGAAAGTGAAAGGTAAAGAGTCGAAACAAACACCACCTGCGCCTGCATCTAGATCATCCAGCACAACGGCTCCTCGCCGTGGTCAACCTCAGGTCTCGAGTCAGGGTCAGAGCAAATCTACACGGAAACAAATAGGGTCTAATTCTAGAGCTTCTCCAGCACGACCGGCACCGGCACCGGCACCAGCACCAGCACCAGCACCGGCACCTCGTGCGCCCCGTACACCTGCACCACTAGCACAGCCTATGAAGAAGCTTGTCGAGAAGCAAGCCCTTCGCAAGAAGAAGCGACTAGCCGATCGGCCACCATCCGACGACGATTTTGACGACTTCATAGTTGACGACGAAGAAGAAGAAGACATGCGCTACGAGAGAGATAACGGATACAATCGAGATGAAATCTGGAGCATGTTTAACAGGGGGAAAAGAAGAGCGGATTTCGTGGATGTGGACGATGACGACTCGGATATGGAGGCGACGGGTGCTGAACTGTTTAGAGAGGAAATGAGAAGTGCCAGAGTTGCAAGGGAAGAGGACGAGAGAGAGGAGCGCGAGGAGAGGAGAAGGGCCGAGGAGAAGAGGAGAAGAAAGATGATGAAGAAGGGATAGACGGATTTTGGTGGAATTGCATATTTTACAATTGTTTCTATTTTGGCTTTTGAGGGAAGCAAATGGAATGGCCAGAGTATTTTTTATTATTATTGTTATTATTTTACTTTTAGTTTTGCATTGATGTTTTTTGTTCATGTTCGTTTGTTTTTTAAGTATGTGTGTTGCATGGAGGTGTTGAAGGGAGGAATGCGATTGGAAATGTACGAGATGGAAATGATGTGGTGGAGGTAGTGAAAAGTTTGAGAAGAGAGGAACATCGAAAGATTGATGTCTGCTTAAAGGCAGCAGTTTATTTGAGTGAATGGGCATGCGTGGTGCTTTCACCTTTTTATATTTGTCTATATAATTGAATTGTTTCTATAACTGTTTATTTTATTACAAATTATCTTTTCAAAATATTGCACTTTGTTTCTCCTTCGATTTAAGTCTCCACCGTTGTTTATAAATGTCATCTGCATTATATATATTACCGGTAGGTGGAAAACCAGTAGATATTGGCCCAGACTTACTATTGGGCCGTGTTGGTGTGGTTTCCACGGGTATTGTGAATTTACTTCAAGATATTTATCAGAAGATATTATTAACCATTATTTCTGAGGGTGATATGTGCTCTGAAAAATCGATATTTTCTGGAAAAATGCGTTAGTCATGTTCAGTATCGAGCTGAAGAGTATGATATGAATTTGCGATATATTGATAGATGAAATAATTGAATTCTATTCATAGAGCTCAAGCTATACAGTAACACATGGAATATTGACAGATTTGAGATAAAGCAATAGGGAGACTTTGAAAATTATTCGTACTTTGATGGACAGCTGAAAAATGGAAAATGATTGTGTATTATAGAAGCTGAACAAAATGATATGGAGTGCTCTGGGAATGGCAACAATTTTACTTGCTAACTCCAGATAAGTATGCTGACGGTAAATTTTCTTTTACGAGGCTCTGTCTTGAGAAGTTGAATATTTAAAAAAAAATATTAACGAGCAGAATCCAAGTTGGGTAATTGACCGATAATGTCATTAGTTGAATATTTCAAAATCAATGATATAACGTGCTATGAGAAGAATCAAAAAAATAAATATAACAGTTCAGGAAAAACTAAATTTATTCACTGCAACAACAGCCAAACGAACAAATTTAAAGTGAATAGTTCTACACCAATATATTCCAAAAGACTTTCAATTACATATCATAATATTATGGTGTAATAAAAACATGTGCTTTCAGAAAAGGTCATTTCAATATTTGGCACTAGAAATCTGCCATGAAGAAAATCCATTTTTTGTAATTGCTAGTTACAGGGCGGTCTTATAAGACGAAACAATTTTGTGAATTTTTCAGTTAAAACCAATCAATTAAATTCAATAATTTTGGTATATACAAGATTTGCAAAAGTCATCTATCTGAATCTGAATCATCATTTCTCAATTTATGGTATAAAACAATTGGACAGAAAACACCACCTGACGGTTCCATTCATTAAAACCATTAGATCATGTCCATTTTGATAAAGAAAAAAAGGCTTTTAAAGTAAGACTTTGATGTGTTTGATGTTACTGAACAGCCAAAAAAATTGGGGCCCAACCGGGAATTGAACCCGGGACCTCTCGCAAACAGCTTAGGCAACCCTAAGCGAGAATTATACCACTAAACCATCGGGCCAAGACCAATATTGTGAAATGTGAAAGATCGAACCAATACAGTTCCCGCGGGATATCAAAAATGGTTTTATTATTTGTATAGTTTTATGAATTATATATATTTAATAAAGCATGGAAAAAAAAAAAAAAAAAAAAAAAAAAAGACGATTTCCAGATCTTTCGCGCCTCAGGATTTCTTTATTTTTTCTTTTTCAGTGATCTATTTAAGTATCTAGAGCACTCAGATGGACATCGTTCAACTATTTACTGAAGAATTAACAAATTCAGAAGAAGGTAAGCATTACAAGCATGTTACGTCGAAAGGCGAAGGTGGGCGCAGTCCTTACTTTCGGATTGTTCTAAAATACACAGAAAGATCTATAATGAGTAAGATCATTCATTCATTCATAATCAGTTTATTGTCCTATGTCAAATAACTTATAAAAAATTTAAACTAATAAATAAAATACAAATAATGTTAATAACAATGAAGAAGACATGTAAATGTGGTTCAGTAATAAAACCGAACAATCTGCGTTGCGACGAGGCTCACTATCTCGTGCGTTACTGTTGTATGATTACTTTTGAGTAAGATCATTCAGCTCAGAACTAGTCATGGTTACCTTGGTCAGCATCTGAACAAGTACAGACACAAACACATCAACCAACAACAACAAGATATCAGATGCGAATGCGGTGAAGCAGAAACTGTATCACACATTTTGTCTGAGTGCAGCAACTATGAGGCTCATCGCGAGTCTTTACGAAAAATTTCTCCGGAACTCGATATTAGTACTTTGCTAGATACTGG
>JAJMKR010000158.1:0-44000 GCA_030563945.1 Geotrichum australiense | reverse complement strand
TGCACAAAAAGCACAAAAGCAAAAGTTGAGGTGCCACAAAATGTATAGCTGTACTTTGCAATGGAACAAAAAGAGCAAAAGCATAAAAGTTAATAAGTACACAAAAAGAAACTATTGCATTGCACATGTGCCAAAAAAGCGCAGAAAAAAGTTCAAAAGTATAAAAGCACAAAAGCACACGAAACAGAACGCGCCCTTACATTTTTTAACTTGAATACCGTTTTTATTTTTACACTAGCTGAATAGCTTTGTATTTAAATCGAAACATCTGCTATACACCTACAATATTTGTACTATATTTCAGAAGTAACCTATTTTCTTTCGCTCACAATGGCACAAATAGTCATTATTTATTCCACTAATCTTATATTCTAATTTCCTTTACAAATAAATGTAATGTGATTGTAACGCAAAATCTTTCTATAAGATCTTTTTCACGCAAGATTGTATGCAAATTCAATAAATCATTTTCACCAATTGTGGAAAATCAGACTAAACTTCTAGTAAAAAAACATTTCATTCCATTTGTTCTGTTTCCCTTGCTCTTATAAGTGTTTCAATCTGAATGTTAATGTCTGAATTGATTAAAATAATTCTGTATAAATTCATAAATCCACTTTCTTAGAATTCCAGCAAGCCGTCTACATTCAGAAGAGACCATGTTTGATTGCTGTCTTTTCTGAAATATCAGGACTGTCAATTATTGGAACTCGATCTATAAGGGCCCGTTTTCTTGTATATTTGTCGTGTAAACATTTGTATGGGGTAATATACAAATATACACGTCAAGAAAACGGGCCCTAAATTACAAAAAGTTCAGAGTGTGATTTGAACTAACAATTAATTTTTACAATCTATGTCAAGGTGTTCCACAAACTATATCCAATTCTAACAATACGGAACGGATCCAAACAACTGAAAAGTGTATTAAACTTATCAATAGAAATACTGTAAAAGCAACTTTTTATGTGATTCGTTTACCAACTACACAATCGGAACTTGCACCCTAAGGCATTCATAGAACTAAATCATTAGATACTGGTGGTGGTTGAGAGAGAAAAGAATGTATTATATTTGGTGTCTTTTACGTATAGCTACCACTTGATATATTAGCTTTAAGACTACGTACAGAAAATACTGTATAAAGTATTATTGCTTTAGTATTATTTAGGTTAGAAGTATTATTAATTTTTAGTGGACCACAAAAAACATACGGTACAGTACATAGGCCATGATGATAGAGTTGGTAACTTTGAATCGGCAACTTTCAAATTGCTTCTCTGATCGGCATTTTTTCTATGTAACTTTTCAATTCTCATTCTTACGAATTTCACCACAGCATGCTCAAACATAAAGAATATAGCAGATGCAAGGTATTTTTTTAAGCAGCTAATGTGTAATATTGCAACATTTCAATGCTGAGCTTGATGGGTATTATTTTTTTGAGTACAAAGAACGACATTTAAATTGTTAGTTTTACTGTATCAAGGTCTGAGCAGCGAAATATTTAATATATCAAATAACAATTCCAGATCTAGATGGCTCAAAGAATCTTTTTCCTATAAGACCAAAATCTTAGCATGCAAATAACTTTGAAGATAGCCAAAATCCCTACAAGCTCGATTGACCTACTTCTTCGAGTCTTTGAGCTCACGCTAAAGCTGAACTGGATATCAATGGAGAACAATTTTTGTAGTGCTTACTGTTATGAGCAGCTTTTTGGGAATGCGACAGCACACGAAAAACAGCTTAAGCTGAAGTACAATGGTAAGAATAATCAGATAAAAGCGCTTGCATATGTGAATACAATGTTGGCCAGTAAATATTCAAAGCTTTGCAGACATTGCTTCAATGAGCGTGAACTAGTGTATAGTTGCTTTTAGATTATATACTGTCCAGTGTCCAGTAAACATCTAAATATATACTCACTACCTTATACTCTCAAAGGCATTCAAAACGTCTTTATAATATTCTTTCAAAAGTTTGGCTGCTGTTTGTAAGTGTTGATGTAGTATTTACAACCAAATGTATTTTGAATTGTGTAGTACATCTTAACCATACTGAACGTCTGGCTCACTGGGTTTTGGTGAATACTTTGATAATGGCAAAGACGGGGATTAATAAATGCATAAATGGAAATGAGTTTCTTTGATAGTTTTTAGAAGCAATGGACTATTTGGTTGGTGCTCCCACAATTATTACTTTTCACTTCTTTAGCTGATTTCTTTTATGAGATGAGAAAAATATTAAATTTTCAATGATATGATGGTAGTCTAAATATTACCTGTAATAATACTAGCTGGATAAATTTTGGTGAAACGGTAAACTAATGAAACTGATGGGCTATGCTTTATACATATTGTTTACAGCATCTTCAATTTTTTATATCAATTATATGATACTACGTACTATAATATATAATCAAATATGTATAAATGCATCGATTTTTTTTGATCATACCTGGGTATTATATTACCAAATTTCATCACGATGTGTCGTTACGACCAAACGAAAAAAAGATCTCAAAGCTTTAATAATATGGGTCAGTAAGACTGTCTTTTTTCTTCAAAAATCTTGCATCGAGCTAATTTTTAATCTTCAACCACTACCCTCTAGATCTAAGATATTCATATCTTACTACGTGACCGCACCATCTCCTATACACGGTTCACACATACTTTACACATTGGACATTCAATATTACATTAATTACTCCAAATATACGCACTTTTGAAGCTTTACAACCCCAACACAGCATTTTTCTGTAGTCCTGTTTATTTTTCTACGCCATCGTGTCTATTTAGGGCCAATGCCTAGGACCACAAATTTTTTCAACAGGAATAAGTCTAGTAATGCAGACATACCTATAAAAACAGCAAAGATAAAAGCTTTTTCAATATTTTTATTGTAAGGAAAAAAAACACGTTCCTGATATTTTGATACAAATGCATACTACAATTCCACGATAAACCATCCAACTTCGTAAGCAACTTTGTCGTCCTCCCGCATGAGCAGAAAAGAGACATTTCACAAAATTCCAGTAAAACTAAACACTCAACGTCTTTTACCACCAAAATTGCACATACAACAGGCAACGCACAAAATTAAATAATTTATAACCAGGTTTAACAAGTTTGTTAACAACTACGGACCATTTTTCACATGGAATGTTATATTATGAACCTGTTTTTTGCAATTTGTTCTCCGTTGGCGCACGTTTTGTTGTCTACTGTACGCATTTTACGTTTACTGTAGGATGTTACATTTCTGGTATTGTTCTTGAAGAATACACATTTTTACAATATTTCGATACATAGTACAAAATCGTTTTATTACAGCTTTTGTAGCCAATAGCATTCACGCTTTAAGTCTAACCCTTCAATCCCTGCTTTCAACTCCAGCATCACAAAACTTTCAACTCACTATCATATTATATCTATACATTTTCACTCAAAACCACAGTTCTCGTTACACTCAATCAACCCAATAAATAACATACTGTACGTATGCTTGACACACCTCATGATGTTTTCGGTTTCAAGATTCCCGAGGTACTCGAACGATATTCGTAATACAATAATGTTCAACTACAAAATTTACCTCAAGATACGATAACGCAGTTATGCACATCTATTCCAAAAACTCCCAATTCATCAAATGGCCCGTTACCACATCATACAGCTAACAACTTATCCGCATATATATACATCTTTATTCTTAGATACTAATACTACCATAAGTTTTGAACTACTTTTGATTCACTTTTTCAAGAGCTATAAACGTTCCATAACAAATACCTATTACACTCATCAACACAATCAACTACCAAAAGTCAACACAATATAAATTCCAAAATTTTCAGCATGCACTGCACGTATTTATCTCCCCAACGCTATCATGGATCCAGCCTCTTTCCCAGTTTATCGTGCAATCCACGTTAGGCCCTTAAAATGGGTTGCGGGTTTTACCAAAGGTCTGACGCAATATTCAGGCCTACTCGATATGTGCGACCTACAGTACATGATATTATGTGCAATCTGGGATGTTTCCAAATTGAGAAACCGTCCGGCTTTATTGACACATGCTGGACGCGCAGAAGCACAATATCAGCTTAATCAATAGTGAAGCAAACAGATTTAATCAAAAATAGCGCGTGTTTAAGTATAGATTTTAAACAATTCATATTGCCAATTCTCAAATCAAACTCATAATCATAGCAGATAGATGATATTCTAACCAACTAAGCCACAACGATCAACTCGAGACCCAAAGAAAAGCAGCACCATGTGGAACATCAGAAAACGCACATGTGCATGTGTACATATTACATAGCACACATTCTCACACCATACCCGGAGACAACGGTATCCCGGACACTTTTTTTTTCTCCATTTCATTCAGCCGTTTCTAAACGCACCAACTGTCGAGCACGCACATTTCCTCTCCTATCCTCTCCGCACAATACAAGACCTACCACCACAACCCAGCTCATGTCATTTCGCAAAAGTTCTCGAACTGTACAACATCCGTCCGAGATCCGCAACCCCTCGCCCCGAAAATCTGTTATTAATTTTTCCAATACGAACGAACAAACAAACAAATTTGGCAACTTCATATTAATATTATGCGTACAGAAGTGATACATGAAGAGCTCATATGTAAATTTAGCTTACTTGTGTGCGTGTGGAATATACCGGTATGCATACTAAAAGTCCACATAACAACTTACTTATCGGACATATTACATAACATTATGAAGATCAAGGTACACGAAGGGTACAGAAGGTGTCAGCCCACGCACCCATGCGTTCTTCGGACTTTGGGCTTCGGACTTTGGGTACGTGTCGTTGTGGTTACCGGGCTGATTGCACCGTACCGCACCTCGCTTACGAAGAAGGAGAGTAGAAAATTAAATTAACTAATGAAAACACTTTGATGTTTTTTTGAATTGACATGTTTTTTTTGAAAGAAAAAATAGTTTTTGAATAATTGATAAAATGGCGGGGTGTGTTTGGGTTTTTTGAGTGCTGCTCGGAATGGAATGGCCCGGGGGGCACGCGAGGGGAAGTGAGAGTGGGGGAGCGGGGGGTAGAGAGTAGTTTTGGGTAATTTTTGTTATGATTACCCATGTTCATCATACAAAATGAAGAAAACAAAACAAAACAACAAAATACGTAAAAAAACCATTTGGAAAGATGGTTGATGAAGGCAGGTAGTTGGAGGGGAGAGAGATAGGAGACGTTTGATTGACATAATGTACAGGGATATTGATAGCGCTGTGGGCCATGGTTTCAAGGTGCGGAGAAGGTGTGTCCAAACCATTTGCTTTACGTTTGTATGATGGTAGTCTCTTGTCATACATGATATTGCATTTGTATATCCACAGTGCACTAAGGGATTCATATTATTGGATCTAGTAAATTGCAAGTGCGTTTATAATACTCTCGTTAATTGTTTTTGTGTGTGTGGTAAATGGGACCAGCCCACAGACCAGAACTAATTAGGTCCAAAGCTAAAGGTTAGCCTGGGTGGGTTCCAAAGTTGCCCAAGTTCTACATGCAAGCTAGGTTGTCTGGTGTGGTGGGTGGGTGATGGGACTTGTTTTTCATAATAAACTATAGATAGTATCCATATTTAGATGGTAAGCTAGTTTTGGTCGGTGGGGTGGGCATATTAGGTCTTGCTGTGTGTTCCACAACATATTGAAGTTGGAAAGGGTTGAGAATATTGGGTTGAAACTTGAAAGGATGGGTGTGGATGGTGCGGTTGAATGGATATTTGAATTGTTTCATCTGGTGTGGACTGTACTATAACTCTGTAGGTGGACATAGCTTGGGATGCTGATTGTGGAGTGTGGTGATAGTGATGTTCTTAAGTCTATTGTCATTTTTATTAGTGATTGAGAATCAAGTATGGTATCTCTGAGAGATCAAAACTGATTAAATTCATTCATAATTACTAATTAGTTTTTATTCATGAATCAAACTGGTTAAAATATATAATTATCGCTTAATGAATAGTGAATAACTTGATTTTTGTAGATAATAGAGTTGAACAGATAGATTTGATATGAATTGACGTCATTGCAACGTTGAGGAATACAATAAAACTTATCATAGCACTATGTTTGTATTGTCCTAAGAACCAGTGAAATTTATGCAGCCATAAGCCCTTGACAATGGTAATTTTTCAATATTTTCATTTACTTTTACACAATCTGTGCCATTAATAAGAACATTCTTTCTTACTACAAAACCGATATATGAACTATGAAGAAAATAGGTTATTTTCCAACACATTCATACATCGTACGCTTGTATGAATAAAATCCCTGATATAGAAATATGAAATATGATAATATCATACAACCACATGTAAAGACCACAATATGGCATTTTTAAGATCAATTACACCTTTCCAAATCCACCCGAAAACATAACGAAACAAAGTCAACACCCCCTGACAGAAATGGGGAAGAAAGAAAAAAAAGACCAAAACGGTAAGAAACACGTCCTTCACTCGTATTTTTAAAGCGATCAAAACTAATCAAACTGTATACTTGTGTACAGTACAGTACGTCATGTTTATATCAAACACTGTTTCTGATAACGCAACGTGTTTGTTCGATGTATCAAATATTTTTATTATTATTGGGAGTTGGAATTGGAACAGTGGTGATAGGGTGTTGGGATCATTTACTCAAAATTATATGGACCCGGCGCGAGGCCTGCTTTGTACGGTGCTGCATAGTGCAAGGTGTTGTTGAACCCAGTAGTAAAAGTTACACAATTTACGATGGACAGAAAAGATAATACTTGAATCCAGATGTAATAATAATATATCGATATCTATTTGTTGGCTATCTGTGTCTGTGAGTTGAGTTATATGTACAGGTGTTGACGGTTTGTTTTGAGTAATTTCGATGTAAATTTTAAGGGAACCGACTCCTTTCTTTGTTTATCTTTCGTGAATGAATAAAATATTAAAGTTTCGACTTTTAGGAAAATGAACTTTTTTGTTGTTGTTGTTGTTGTTGCGAAAAGTGAGTCGAACAGGTTGATATTTATTGGTGGTTATGTCGTATAAGTTCCGGTTTTAAACTGTGTGGTTGATTCTTTAAAGTCTTTATACAAATCTGAACAGTGTCAATAGAAATGTTCGTTTAGCCTGTGATGTTTTACTGTACAACGGTAACAACTGATGATGTATGGCTGTCAAGTTGTCAAGTTGTCAAGTTGTCAACTGTCAAATATCAAACAAAGTTCTAAATCTCTTCTCGTTTGAATTCGGATCGGAATTCTTTTATTTACCAGTGATCAAAAAACAAGTCAATCATATTATTGATAGTCATTTGCGCTGGATGGGAGTTTGATGATGGGATGGGATGCTTTTGATACCAAAGTGGATACAATTAGCGCTATTATGAACTGTATACCAAGACACACTAATGCAGACTAACGCGCACTAAAAAACAGGACGTAAGGCCAACCAACTAGCTCAAGCTCTACGATAAAATAGAAAAAAAAAAAAAAAACTTTTTTTCTTCCCTCCCTTGATTAGTTGCCAAAATGCCAATGCCATTTCTACCACATAAATAAATTTACAGTACTGAACAGTACAAAATGATAATCCAATCCAAATTTTTTCATGTCTTCCCCCTTTCTACAGTAACAAATAAAATAAAATAATGTCCCAACGTTAACCCAACCAACCAACAGTCCAGTCCCAATACAAAATTAATAGCTCAGTTCGAAAGTTGTTTGTTTGATTGATTGACTGTTGGTTAGTCTTTGCATTGGAACTTGGGAAGAAAAAAAAATGTTTTGTGTGCATTAACTGCTCATGTTTCCGTGTTTTACAAGTTGTTTTGGTTGTTGGGGGACGGAGGAGGGGATGATGGTGGTTTTTATTATTTTTAGCTGAGATAGTGGGATATTTTTAAAGTTACAGTGAGTACTAGATGTTTTAGATTGTCTGGTTGGTTCAACTTGGTTGGGAAAAAGGGACTGGCCTGGATTGGATTGGAGTGGTTTGTTTGAGTTCAATTTGAATCTTAGGTGGGGTCTTGATTGGTTATACTAATTTTTATTTGTATATAAGCTATATGCTCGATCGCTTATGGCAAAATGATATTCATGAATATGTTTTTGAATGTTTCTTCATGTGTTTGTTTGTATTGCCTTTCTTGTAATCCATCAAAGCAATTTATATTATAGAGAAGAAGATTGTTTTATATCTCTTTACCTGATCCCATTGTTTGTGATTGCGTGTGGTGGACATGCAGGGTAATACAGAATCACACACAGTAAATTTAAGGTTTTTTTTTAAAAGACATGGTGTTTAGTACTTGAGATTTCTTATAACAATAGTTCTACATACTAAAAATAAATTTTCTTTGCTTTTTTCTTCAATTTTTTATTTTATTTTATCAGATTAATGGCACAACTTTTTTTTTTTTAATTTTTTTTAATTTTTTTTATTTTTTTGTACGATACTCTTGTCCCCTCCTCGTACTGTACGTACAGTCCAATCCCAACTCAATTCCAATCCCAACTCTAAAATAAAAATTTTCAACAATCTACCAACAACAAACCATCCAAACGTTTTAAATTCCAACTCTCATCTCCATCTCTGTATCTAAGCTAAGCACTGTGGTTATTTATTCATGAATAATATCCAATATCCATACTCGTAAATGTTGGCGTAGTATGTATCAGTAATATATCATAGGAAAATAAAACAATTAATCAGGTTCGAGATTATTCTGGTAAGAGACCTTTATTTTGTGTGTTTGTTTGTGTGGTGTATTTGGTGTGTGTATCCCATCAACTTTTGTGTGTGCATGGGTGTTTCTTTTACAACAACTACAACAGTCATAAGTTTTTTTTAAGAAAACAAAAAAAAATAAAATCTTTTTCTTGATTTCTATCCATTAACTCATCTCATAAAATTTTTTTTCTTCTTCTTTTTCTTGTTAAACCCCTCTATCATTATCAACATCATCATCACCATAACCATCATAGTAATATCCCTGTGAGTGAGTCAGTGAGTAAGTGTCTGTGTATTCGTTCATTTGTTAATCCAAAACCTCATTAACTAACCTTGGATCATCTTGATAGCTTTTTTTTTCTTTTCATTTTTCAGAAATCCAAAAAAAAAAAGATAGAAGGAAACCCTCTCAAAAATAAAAAAAAAAAAAAACAATAAAAACCAAAATTCATATACAAACCACACACATATTTAGGTGATTTCTTGCCATCCAAAAACATCTTTTTCTTCATGATACCATCATACACAACGACCCACTAATCATACAACAATGCCTTATATTTCACCATTGTCTTTCTTGCACAAATCTGATAGCACCAACAATCATCTCAATCAACAACTGCAGCAACAACAGGATCAGGATCAGCAGCAATCTCCTACTTCTACATATCCATCAACTTTATCAAGATGTACTAGGCGTCGTCAGCAACAACAACAATCTCCGCCATCATCATCATCATATACATCTCCCACAATCAATCCCCAGCAGATTTCACAGTCCTCATCTTTATCTTCATCATCATCTCAATCAGCTGCATCTGATGCTTGTACAACTGCTGGTGCAAACGTTAATTTAACTTTGTTGCCTCCATTGCAAAATCCCTCTGCATCTACAACCTCCTCTTCTTCTCCTTCCTCTACTTTGACTACACAGAAAGTCTCTCCAAAACTTCAACCACTTTCCACTCAGCAACAAAACTCAACCTCACTCTTCATTAGCAACAACAACGAACCCAACAGCAAAACCTCATCGAACCTAACGCGGTATAATAACTCGCTTCTTTCTCATAACCAGCAGCTTCATCACACCTACTCTGAACAACAACAAATACAAAGTCAATTTTCTTTCCCTGTCAAGTTCAACTCTTCCTTGAGTAACTCATCCACAAGTTCGCCTGAAAGTCCAGCAAGCTCAAATGAAGATTTCCATTTCTCGTCCTCTGCTTCAAGCTCAACATCTTCCATAGAAAATTTTAATGATTATCAGGAATTGCAAAGAGCTGTTCATGCAATGATTCCTAAACAACAACAACACCAGCAACAGCAACATCAAAATAACAACTTGCATCTTCAGAATAATGTCACCTCCAGTCTACCCACTACTCTACTAAAATCTTCTGCTTCATCTTCAGCCTTATCTACATTGGTTCTAACCACTCCTACTGCTGCAAGAAGTACCACAACTCTAATCTCAACTACAACTAACAACAACGACACATCCAACTCAGCTACTCCTACCGCTACAACAAATATCATTACTTCAACATCATTATCATCATCAACAACAACAACAACACCAGCATCATCAACCAAAAATGATTCTTCTAGCAATCCTTCTCACCTTTCTAAAATTGGTACTTCTACATCTACTACAGACTACTTCAGTTTGGATATTCCCTCAACTCCAGCTATCGCTCCCAACCAGCCAGCTAACTCAACAAACACAATCACTTCTTCTCCATCATCGACTCTAGACAACACAAGTTGTAGCACTTCGGTGCCGACTTCTCCCTCTTCCAACATTATACGTAAGAAGTCAGGCGAAAGAGTCAAATCTTCTCTGAAATTGCCCAGCTTGGTCAGGCATCAAAGTATGCCCACTACCTCGAAAATGGTTCATTTCGACGTTAATCTAGAAAGAGTGCGCCATTTCCTACATTCAGAAAAACCAACGGCCGTCAGTGCAAACACGTCTCCTACAGAAGAACGGCCAAAGTTCCATTGGGGATCTTCGGACGACGAATCTGAAGAGGAGGATGAAGAAGAAGACCCTCGCATTGGATTCCAAAGGTATCTGGATCGAACGGAATGGCAAATATCTCTACCTAATTTTAATGCCAACACCAGCTCGAATATCGATACGAACAAAAATATATTTGTTGAAACTATATTCTTATCAACTGATAAGAATAGTCTACTAGGGCATATAGCTGTCAAGAATCTATCCTTTGAGAAACACGTTTCTATAAGGTACTCTCTCGACAATTGGAAGACCGTGACAGAGTTACGAGCGGAATACAACTCAGACATTAGACGGAAGTTGAAATCTTTAGGTTACGATAGGTTTACGTTTAGTGTCAACCTACGAGACTTTCCTCAGCATTATACAAAAACATCATTATTCTTTTGTGCCAAATTCGTTGACGGGAATAACAATGTGTATTGGGATAATAATAATGAGCAAAATTACGAAGTTGTTTTCACGAGAGTCAATAAGGTAAAACCAGTGGCCCAGACTGGTAGACTCCCAGCTGCACGACATCATACCACTACACAAAACAACAGTACTACTAACAATTACCATCATCACCAATTCAGTTCTTTGGCTCCACCTCCCCATAGTGCACATAGAAGAAGTAAGTCTTCGGCAGACGTTACTGCAACGAATAATGCTGGATTCGAAGACGATGAGATGATTAGTAAATTATTAATGAGGAAATCGAAGCCTTCGGATCCGTTTACTTCACGTTATGATTTTGGGCAGTCATACAGTCAAAACGTCAATCACAATAAGAAAAGAGCGGAACCGGCAGAGACTACACTGAAGCAAAAGGGAAGTAATGAATTTGCTCTAAACGCAAAGTCTTATCAAGAATTGATTGACAGTTATTGTTTTTTCCAGGGTCCATCATCAGCTTCATCGAAGAAAAGCACAGCCAGCACCAATAACAATACTGCTGGTAAGACGAGTGAAAAATCTACGGTTGAAGCAACAGTTTTGGGCGTCGAAGGAATTCAACTCTGATGACGAGATGGGTTAAAAATGTTGGTAAAATTTACAAAAAATTGGCAAAATATCAAATTTTCAAAAAAAAAAAAATAATTCAAAATCAAAAGTTAGCGATGAAAATAATTTGACGGCAACAATAAAAATAGAGTCAGAAAGTATCGGTATAAAAATTTAGAAAGAGGGAATAAAGTAATGCGGCGCCTATCAAAGATTTTTTTTCGTATAAAATTTGAAGGGAAAAGTTTATTTTTGGGTTGGGAAAATAAAAACAAGAAAATAAAAAAAATAAAACAAGGAATTGTTAACTGGTCCGGCGATCCTTTTGAAATTATTGGGAATTATTGGGATTTCATTATTTATTCAAACAAAATTGTCAAGAAGGAAGGGAAGAAGAAGGGTATCTAGTTTTTTATCTTATTTATATACACACACATATATATATATCTACATATGTATTTCTATATTGTTATTGTTATAAGTTTACGGGTTTTACATGTGTTGAATTGAAGAAGAACATGGCGTAGGGAAAAACTGTTAAAGCCTGGCGGATGGAGATAGGCCGGCCTTTGGATTGAATCGAATCAATGGGATTGTTGACTGCTTTTGCTACGGTACATACTTACTGCAGCAGCACAATACTTGATGGGAGTTTTTTTTTTTTTTCTTTCTCGCTTTTTGCAATAATCTGTGTACGGTACACGGTACGTTTATCCAGTACGTAGCCACACATTACAAAGTGTACTATACGTCTACTCAAAAGCGGGCCGGAGCTTAGGCGTAAAAGATACTGTATGGACGATGATAAATATATCTATAGATATATCAAAATGTCCGTATATATTTACCAATCTTTTGAAACTTGTTTTTTTTTTTCAAAACTTGAAAAGGTAGATATGTGTAAGGTCGTGTATATATACTGTATTTAGCCGAAATGTGTGGATAAAATCAGATGCAAGATAAGATGTGGTTGGAATATATGGGCCCTTGAAGTGGCACCAAGTAGATTTATTTTTATATTTTTTTATTTTTTGAAAAGGGTTGTGCAAGGACTGCTAATTTGTAATGGGGGTTGTGTACTGTAGAAAAAACGGGATTTGACGGGTGGTAAATGGGAAAAAGAAGGGTTGTAATGGGGTATGAGTGGAATGAAAATTGCGTCTTTGGACTGGTAGAGTGTTGGAGTGGGATGTGAATGGGAAATGGAAGGGAGATGAGTGGTGGGGGTATGTGTACGATGATGGCGGTGAGCCAGAGTTAGTTGAACAAAAAGTCATGAAAAACAATTGAAAGTTGTATTTGTAAAGAAAAATACGATATTTGTGATATATTTTGTGTGTGTATTTGATAGAAGTGGATAGAAGATGTTGATATAATCTTTTTTATTTTGGACAAAAAAAAAATCGGAGTGGAGAATTTATGTGTGTGTATAAATTAGTACACTCATTGTATATACGGCACAAAAAATGGATGTGGAAAATGATAAAAGATGGTTGAAAACAAAATATCTTGTATACCGGTATGGACAAATGGAGTGAGAAATGAAAGTGAAAGTGAAGATGGTGGTTGAGTGAGTAAACGTCTGTGAGTGCTAAACTGTGGTGGTGTTTGGAGTTGGATCAAGTGCACTGTATGGCCTTGGTAGATGATAGTATTATATAACTGGATACAGATACAATACTCATATTCAATTTTGGAGGGAAATTTTGGAAAAAGAATTGACATGCAAGTACACATTTGATTTATCAATATCTTTCATTGCAACTTGGAAAAGGAACTAAGAACGTTAGCTCGTAAAAATAAAGAATCACCATATACCATAATACTATCCAATATTACAATATTGCAACCAATTTACAACATCGTAACCAAACTTTTACAAAACGTTTTTAAGCCAACTACTAGTACAAAACAAAAAGGTATCGTTGCCAAACTACATTATCCATACTGTATATAACTTTACAGCCAATACCAAACACCAATTTTGGTTTTTTGACTAGGTAATCAATTGATTGTAGTGTAGTCCACGTTTTGTCAGCTGTACTGTAAAGAATAAAATGATTGGGTGATAATTGGATGTACAGATAAAATGTGAACTGCAGTACTTTGTTTTTTTAGAATCTGTCTGATTGAAGATAATAAAGTAAGTTTGGAAAAAATGCAAAAAGGTTTTATTAAATATTTTTAAGTACTACAGGACTTTATATATTTTATAAAAATTGGAAACACCAATTTGTTCCGTTGCTTTAAAAATTTTTGGAATTGACGGAATAGAAAAGATGAAGTGATACAAGAACGATTTGTATTGACTTTGAAAACATTCATTCGCAAAATATGACAAACACTTTGTTCTCCCTTTTACTTTTTAAGAAGATAGCTTTTTTAGCTTGTTGATATTGTGTTGAGGTGGAAATAATGGGACAGTTGGTTTGAGATGGAGCAAGTAAAGAGCTGGTATTTTGTGTGGAAATATGGTATAAGCTGTAATAGAATACATTATGATTATGGAGCTGTACTTGGGGTTTTATTTTGTTTCTGTAGAGTTGTAAAAATAGTTTGAAGTAGGAATTTGTTTAGGTGTTTCTTTTAACAAGTATTGTTGGAGGTTTGGTCATTAATCATATTTTTTCGTCTATCTTGAAAATAACTTGCGTATTTTATATCAATTTAAACTCATAAATGTAGACTTGTAACAAATGAAAAAACTGTCTCACAGCTAGGAATGATTGAATAAGAAAACACTTTGTGAATAGTCAATATTTTTGGAAGTTCCACTGTTAAGAGTATACATACATTGTAATAAAAAGGAGTAGAAACAGAAAGGAATAAATGTTGCAATTTGCGAAAATATATTACCTACGTGAAGAAATTTCCACGACAAAACATGCTATTTATGATACATTTAGAAATAAACGTAGCAAAATTAATTCATTGCCTGTCACAATGTGCATCTTAAACAGCACTGAATTGTAATGATAAATATCTATTGAGCTAATATCGGTTTTTATAAACAAAAATCACGAAGTGAAAAGAAAGAAACTAAGATGGAAAGAAACTATTTAAAAAAGTATTATCGGCTTAAAATATATAGATATAAAATTCATAGTCAAACTAAAATTGAATGTATCAATATACATTGTTCAAAGCAAGCCATATACAGTGTAAACAGAAAAAATATATCAACTAAAAACCCACATGTTACATTCTTATTAATGCCCCAATTCAAGGCCAAGTATGACCCTATCGCGGTAGATTGGATCGGTGGATATACAGACTCAACTTGTGGATACGTTCACTATCTTATAACGATCCGCTATGAAGAAGTCAGAAAGGACTCTAAGATCTGTTTTGCTCCCTAACTTACTTCTGTAAATTTGATCCGATCAGAGACCAATGGTCGGGTTTTTGGAATCTATAAAGAATCACATCAGGGAGGATATTAACAAAGTCGTTGAAGCAAATACAATTGGATCTGACAATAAGAATAAAAAAGCGTAGTCTCTGACTCTGGTGTCTAAAGGGTAATAACAACTGCATCATCTGGTGATTGCCACTCTTCTGGAATCGTTCATAGAACTTACAAGTAGTAGAGAATTTCATGAAAGACGTTCCTTCAGGCTGGCCCCAGTATGGGAAATATTGTAACTCAGCTAAGTAAGGTTTGGAATCGCCTTTTTTCTCACTATTAAAAGCAATAGCCAGTTTTGACTTATTGGCATTAGAACATCTACTAATTTCGTGAGCCGACTTTCTCTTGTTGATTGGGACAGAGTTGATTACGGATTTCTCACTAGTAGGGAAGTCTTCCAACAGCTAATTCTGATGGTGGTTCTTCGTGGCCAGCACAGGACTCCAATGCTTTCATATTTTCATCCGAGCCATCAGATCCAGAGACGTTGGGAATGCCTATGGCGTCAAGGAAACTGACAGCAACGGGATTCTCGGTGGTACTAGAAGAAGTATTACCTTCTTATAATGATAACTACATTTATCTAATTGAGGTTCCAATCCAAGGGTTTAATATCGAACTTCCTACTTGATCAAAAGTAAGTATAGTGACCCAGGACAAAATATAAATCGTCTAACACTAGTCAAACAAAATATGTTCAAATACTTGAAAGAACCATAAAGGTTCCGAAGGAAGAGGAGTGATGTTAGCCTTGTGAAAGATTACTGTACCTTATGGGTCCCGAGCCGCTACTCACATACTCAACAAGGATCAACCATGGTTGAATCCGAATCTCAAGAACAGCTTTTGTTCGAAATGGAAACCAGTCCACTGGAAGGGATGAGACGCCAATGCAGATAAAGCGAAGGTCGGTCCCAGAAAGTGGATAGGCATATTCAGGAAGTCTACCGTGGTTTACATCGGGAGACAGCCAAGTGTACTGCGAAGAACGCATGAAATGGATGAGATGCCAAAGACGCTTAAGCGCCAGATCCATCCAAGAAAGTGTGTTAGTTTTGGAAGCCAATCGTGTTTTGCATCGAAAGGCAACCAAGCTGACCGCTGGGAACTTAAGAATGGGACGGGCCTAGCGCTTAGGCGTCTTTAACGTTTCTGAGATCTTTTATCCTTTATTAGTGATTGTTCTGTAAGAGATTAATACTTTAGTTCAGTTTATATATGTGCTGATTGCAGTAAAACTTGGAATCATGTTTACATAAACGCTATTAAAATTTGATATTAGTCTGTTTGGAAGCACATTTCCATAAACTCTTTCAACATTCCGTTTTAACATGCCATAATTGTACAGCTCCCATGGAGTATCTTCCTTAGTAGTTCAGAATCTTGTCACACCTCTTCCCACTTTGCAGGTGTCGCTATAAGTGTACTCTATTACTCAAATTTTCTATCCTGCAATGAACCCACCTTCTAACAGTTGTGTCTTTTTGTAGAACGTAGAGTACAATATCTATTTACCCATGGTGTAAAAAGACACACGTAGCCTGGCCTTTTAACGTCTGTTAGCAAAACAAGCAGCACTTCTCAGAGCTAGATTTGCTTAAAATCTTAAGATTTGCATCAAACATCTTTGGAGCATTTCTCCTCCAATATATAGCTATAGGGTCATGTAAATGTATGGTCCTATAGGAATCTGCAAAAAGTTGCTTGTTAGAATGAAATAAGTTTAAAAATGGTTTGGATAATTTACTTAATACTACTTTTTACAAAATCAACTTGGAACCGAGCGTGGCACAAATTTTTATTACTACGGTAATAGCACAAATAATCAAACAAAAATAAGCGGACTCCAGTAGGTCTTGCAAAAGACATAGTAATGAACATTTCAGCTAGTCACATATATTTATATTTGTGATTGCAAAAATTATGGAAAAATGAGTTTTTATTGCAATCTCTTCTAATTCTTTTATTCCAGGTTAAACCATAAAAGAATCGGAGACTTTTACATTTTCAGAACAACGGCTAATGCTATGAATAAGATATGAGAAAGGAACAAAACGGATTTATAGAAATATCTGTGTTTTGTCTTGTGGTAAGTTCCCATTTTTGATATCTCTAAATACCAACCCTCTAACAGGAAATGTGGATTGGTTCGAGAAATTGAATTTTAGTTTTGATATAACTCCAAATAATTTGTTTGTGGTTTCAAGACGTGAATTGTAGACCACATTGTCAACAAGATGCTATTGATAATAAAGTGTATTCATATAGCTGTATGGTAGTAACACAATTTTAGTGGCATCCTGGCTATTTAACGCAATATACCAACACACACAATGTCATGATGATAATAGAATTTAAAATCCAACCTGGTGAAAAATCATTAGACAGCAGTTGACCTTCGATCATTGCAGCTTTTTCCAGTAGTGTAATAAGTGATTAGCTTTTTGCTTACTACTGACATCTAAATATATAGATATATCGAAAACTGAGTAGTTAAAAAAAAAAAAAAAATACACTGAATAAAGGGAACAATAACCCCTAGTGATGAAAACAGGCGTAAAACAGAATGAAAATTGTCTTTGAGTTGAAAGTGATCCCAGATTTACTTCTAGTAAAATCAAGTTCTTTAACTGTTGCATCTGTCACAATTTATCACTTAGTAAAGCTTTCTGATGCTAGATATTTCAGCAACTTTATAGCTTACCATTGGCCGAAAAGATTACATTCTAGACGAAATGTTGTTTTGTAAAGCTTTAAAAAGTTTTTTAAAATTAGTCAGAAAATACCAGTATTTGAAAACTTACCGAGCATGTATGTAGTGATTAACTAACAGTTTCTAGATCTAATTACAATCTGCTTTGTTGACAAGGACAAGTTAAAATGGAAGTATAACCAGATTGCGCAATACTTATAACATTCCTCGCAATGATTCTAAACAATAATAACCACAGTTTAAGCAAATTAATTAGATGGAGCATTTTACTCGGTGATAACTCTAGCACAAGGAATTTGATTTACAACATTAGCTACGAAATTTACAAGTATTGAAAATGCTGTTTGCCCTGCACATACCCTCAAATTTTTATTTTGGAAACAATCAATCGAAAAACCTTTTCGACGTTCCAAATAAAGAACAAAATAATCTGACCATACAGCTGAATGCTTTTCTTAGCAATAGAATAGCCGTACTTCTATAAGAGTTCTGGCCATATAAATCAGGGTTTATTGTTATTAGCAATGTAGTCATGTTCCATCATGAAGCAGAAGCATTAGCTTTTTAGAGAGTTGTTTAGTGAAGTTTCGAGAGGTTCTTCAATATTGATATCAAAACAGGACTAAGTTGTTACATACTTGAAACTGTATTGAATGTTTTGTCAACCCAGGCTAAGTCTGAAAGCAATTTGCATTGTTGATGGAAAAAAAACTTGACATTGAGATAACTAAGTTTGTAGAGAAAACTTTGGGGCTTTTGCTTGACTGTATATCAACTGTAGGTCTTCAATATCCATAAATAATGTGGCAGTACTTTAATGAAAGAATAAGATGATAAATGAACCCATTAAACAGTTTTTACTGTACTGTACGTGTATCCATTTTGGCCAAAAAACTAAATTCTTACCAACTATCATTGGAAAATTTATAGATACAAGATGTGAAATATATACCGGTTTTCAAAAGGACGTGCTGTACAGACGCGCAGGCAAAGTAAATTTAGCGAGTATATAAGACAAAGATCTACCAGAGTTTTCTTATAATTAATTTCCAGCCTCTTGCAAAGCCAATTGCTTGTTGAACGCGATAACAGCTGCCTCAGGAACTTGAGCTTTGATTCCCCCTTTGTCATAGTCAACTGTCACAATTTCTTCTGTTATCCTTGATGCCACCTTTCTTGCATTGTGCGAGATCACCACCCCCTCTAAAGTAAATCTATCGGCAGACAACGTCTTCACTCGGTGAAGCACGGTAATGGTATCAGGGTATTTGATAGGCTTCAATGGAAATGTCTTGTTAATACAGCCCTTCTAAGATATAAAAAAGAAAATACTCACATATCGCCAGGACAATTGAACAGATCGAATAATGGGTCCGACACCCGAGCCCGACATAAAATTTGATAGATCAGGGTGTTGACTGGCTAAAAGACCAAAGTAATTGACCCGAGCTTGATGTATGATTTCGTGTCAATCAGAATTGTTTTTCATCGAGATTAAGGGCAACAGTAGCAACAATAAATTGAAAACAACCTTTATTGATCCAAGAAAAACAAACGACCATACATACCACTTTCAAACCATTTCAAATACATGACATTGTTAACGTGTGCGAATGTATCCATATCACCCCAGAATATATCATGGTTGATCAACCCTCCGTACTCAAGTAAGAACCCTGATCCCTCTTTTGATTCTTGTTCCTTTAAAAATTCTTTCAAAAACTTCTGTGTCTCTTCTGGCGCTTTTGCATTGAGACGTTTTTCCAATGTGCTGTTGCTTCGGATAAAGGCACTCTTCAAAGGAGGTGCGCGAAAGGCGGATCTGGTGATTCGAAGCATTTTTGTTTATATCTAGTCAATTTGATGCTCTTCTATACAAAATGACTATCAAGGAAAGAGATGAGATCTAGAGCGATGAGGGTTATTTATACAGAAATCGAAGATTGACAAAGATAGCGGAGGAAGATTGTGGGGTTGTTGTTAAGCTCTAGGTCAGCTGACTAGAGACGGTCAGGTATCGGAGGTCGGTAAATGATGGATATGTCCGGTGTTTGTTGGACTCATAAACGAGCTTTATGATACGGGAGGTGAAAATCCAGCAAATGACTTCCATTCCCGTAAGCTATCCTGTATGAGAGTGTTTGACAAATACAAAACGATTTTGTTTCGGAGCAGCAAATAACGGATTGTATTTTTGCGATAGGTGTATTCTGCGAGAGTACAGTCAGTACTTTACGTACACCGTAGGAAACGGAATAAAGTAACGAAACATTAGAAATTTGTATGGGTTTCCGTATGCCCCACAAACCTAGGCTTCATAGACAAAACAGCTTTTCAGTTGAGCTAGAGTGCAAGGGTCAGTTTGATTATCCATCCTTTCGTTTAGTAGCGACGGGCATTTGGTTTCACAAAAGTCCTATTTAAGATATAAACTTTAAAGCATAGAAGAAGATGTGGTATAGTTGGAGTGCCTATCGATTCAACTTTTTTTTTGGCAATCTTAACTGAAAAATTTACCTTATCTGTGCCGTTTACTTCTTCATCTTCAAATTTTTTTATTCAACGTCTTGATTTCTAGTCTGGAATCCCTTGAGAATCTAACTTACTGAGGTACCTCTATTTCAATTAGCAATGGCTTCTAAACAATACGCCAACGGTAAGTCGATCTTGTGATCAAATACTTTGTACCTGATTATTGATTCTAACATTAAAATCTAGAATTTCTTGCGTTTGTCAACGCTTCGCCTTCACCTTACCACGCTGTAAATGTTTCAAAAGGCCTTCTGCTTAAAGCTGGATTTACTGAAATCAGCGAGCGTAGCCTTTGGGATGGCCAGCTCAAACGCGGTGGTAAATACTTTCTTACACGTAATGGATCATCAATTGTGGCTTTTGGTGTTGGCCACAAATGGCAACCGGGCAATGGTATTTCTATAGTCGGTGCTCATACTGATTCCCCATGCTTGCGTGTTAAGCCTGTTTCCAAGAAAACAACTCGCGGATATATTCAAGTTGGTGTCGAGACTTATGGTGGAGGATTGTGGCATACCTGGTTTGACAGAGATCTTTCAGTCGCTGGTAGAGTTATGGTTAAAAACGGTGATGCGGGGTTCGTGCCTAAATTAGTCGATATTGGAAAACCAATTTTGAGAATTCCAACATTGGCCATCCACTTGAACAGAGGATCAGCAGATAAATTTGAATTTAACAAAGAAACACAAATGCTTCCAATTGCTGGTTTGATTGAGAAAGAGTTGAACGGAAAAGATGAAGAGAAAACTAAAGTGGATACCGAAGGTGAAGAAGTAAAGTTCAACGCATTTGATCCCGTTACTAAACGTCATGAAAAACAATTGATTGATCTAATTGCGGAAAATGCAGGAACCAGCCCAGAAAACATAGAAGATTTTGAGCTGGTTTTATACGATACACAAGCTTCAACTCTCGGTGGTTTGAATGATGAGTTCATCTTTTCACCAAGACACGATAATCTCAATTCATCGTATGCAGCACTTAAAGCTTTGATTGAATCAATGGACTCTCTTGAACAAGATGATACAATCAGAATGACAGCTCTTTTCGACCATGAAGAAATCGGTTCCAATTCTGCTCAAGGTGCTGACTCCAATTTACTTCTTGCCATACTGACTCGATTGGCCAACACAACTTTCCACGGTGCTAATACTCCTACTACGTCTTCGGCATTCCAGACTTTTAGTCAGTCATTCTTGATTTCTGCTGATATGGCACATGCCGTTCATCCTAACTATGAGAGCAAGCACGAAAGCAAACATAGCCCTAGTATGAACAGTGGACCAGTTATCAAGATCAATGCTAACCAGAGATATGCAACTAACTCCGTTGGAATTGTATTGCTTAAAACTGTCGCTGAACGAGTGAGAGTGCCTTTGCAATTGTTTGTGGTCCGTAACGACTCTGCATGTGGAAGCACAATTGGTCCAATTCTAGCAAGTAAGCTTGGAATTAGAACAGTTGACATTGGTAACCCACAATTGTCGATGCATTCTATCAGAGAAACAGCGGGAACTTTGGATGTAGAATATGCTGTCAAGTTGCTGAGAGAGTTTTTCGAAAGCTATGGGGAGGTAGAGAAAAAGGTCATCGTCGATGCGGTTTCTCTCTAAGTTTTTATGAATGAATCTGTATGTGTTTAACATGTAAGATCATTACTAACATGGAGTAAATTTAAATGTTCAAGTTCGTACGAATAATAATGTGTGAAATTTTCTCATAAAACAACACGAGCAAACCCTGTTTTGTTTGATGTTGAGTGAAAACTACTAAAATATTGACCCTGCGGTAGGCCTTTCCTCTGTCATTTTTGACTAGTTTTGATGTCAGACGTAACAATCTTGTATTATATGGTTTCAGCTTGCAACTGCTAGAAGATACATCAACGCACTTCTAGATTGTATTCTCACATCTTAGTCTTTTTGGCGAGTATTCGGATATGTTTATACAGCTGTACTAACGAGATATATCAAGCATGTGGATTATATTTTGATCGCTTTCCCCTTTCATTGACATTGACCATATTTTTGCATTGTTTGTACAGTAGTTATTCATTGTATACAATAAGTCAACACAACAATCTGTTACCACCATCTTTTCATAGTTGTTTTGCAGCATTCACGATTTGATTCTTCTATAGTCTCACGCTAGCCTCGGAAAGTTGAAATACCATATATCTAGAAGAAATGGGGCTTTCTGTAATACAAAATAGGGATTCATTAGTTTTGTAGGACAGAAGAATTAAATAAGTTGCATAAAGGAATTTAGACGTGTTCCCCAATTCCTTGTTCAAGAGAAAGGATATTTCGAAACAATCATTTATTCGAGTATCTAGATTTATGTGAGATTTCATTGAAAGCCATAAAGTCATGTTGCCAAACTAAACCTGGCCCAGTTCTGTTATATGCTTTTAGCCGAAAAGACGATTATAGGTCTTGTAAACGATCTTAGGAACAATATTATAGTAGATTCAAATGCCATGAAAAGCTTGCTTTTGCAACAAATCAATCTGGATGTTTCTTTTTACAAACAAAACTGGCGATGATTTTTTTTTAGTTTGTGAAGCCCTTGAAATTTTGTTAAATGCTAATTATTGAAATCAATCTTTCAACGATTTTGTAACCAGATACAAATTTAATGACCTCTCTTCGTGGTTGCGATAAACTTATGTATTTCGTTTTGTTGTTTGGCTTATTATTCTGTCCGCTTCCATATCCTGATAAAGCGTGCTTTGTGAACATTTGATATTCCAATGACATCAAGAGTCAATCGGTCAATATAGGGTCAATTATTAACAGCCCTATCTATTCTAAAATAGTCACAAAAAACTAGATCCTTTGCTATGCTCGCTATCTACTATTTATAAAATTTAATAACTGATCTTTACCTCTAATATCAATTAGTTTCTTCATAGCTATCAAACTTTTCAATTCAACAGCTGATCCACTACTTCTTGTTCTTGAGTCCGAAAATGCGACATCTACCAACTTCTCAATCATGGCTGGAGAGCGTGCTACACCTTTGGTGTCACGACGTGCGATCTCATCCATTGATAAAAGTACCGCTGATGTTCTTGTGTCTTTGTAAAGCTCGTTCTTCATTTCGTGAACACATTGTAAAAAATCAAGTTTAACGCTTGAAGACGTAAGTCTATAGACAAAGCCTTCTTCATCAAAAGCTCTTTGAACTTCCAAGTTCCATTTAGCTGCAACACCGTATGGCGTATCATAATATTGATGTATAGGCAATTGTCTAATTTTCTCTTCGTAATCGGATTCTTCCTCTTCCGAAGTTTCATCCTCTGATTCAGTTTTAACTTTTTCAACTGGATTACGTGAACGTGGTGGTGGTGGTGGAGTATGGGGTGACAATGATGGTGGCGGTGGCGGGTGTAAGATAATTGGTCTCGAATAAGAACTTAGCAATGGGCGAACTTTGTTTTTAGATCCTTTGGGCCGTCCCGCTTTACGTTTCTCACCGGAAGGTAATCTGACTGGTGGCGGCTGCAAATTTTTGGGTCTTCGAAGCTTGCGGACATTGTGGGATGGATTATTTGGGCAGATAAGAGGCACACCTGGCAAGGACGGAAACTGTGGTATGGCACACGTGAGGTGCCAATTGATTTTACAATCGTGGCATCGAACTATTTGCGATCTGATCAAAGAAGAGGAATTGCATACCGAGCATTTTACCTCTTTTCCATGCCGATCAGTCAGAATATTTTTTTCGTAGTTTTGGATGAATAGGAATTGTCTACTGAGCTCGTCTTTCGGGAAGTTTTCGTGATCTGAAGGATCACCATCAGATATTGCTTCGGAACTTGCACGCTCGTCCTTGATATTATGAAAACTAGCTCTTTCCATGTTTCGTGATTTAAAAGCCTCAGGCTTGTACTTTAATTTCACTAATTTCCTGGGTACCAATGGGGCTATTTCCTTCTGCTCTTTTTCCACTTTTATCTTTGGTGCATATTTGTCTCCCCGAAATTTTTCTAGGAGGTTTTCGGGCAACATGAAAACCGTAGTATTATGAGTATCCAAAAATGAGTAAAGGTGACCAAAAAGACCTGGTGGATGAGGTTTTGGTGGATATCTTTTAGCCACACAGTCTTTACAAAACCATGATCCTTTAGGAATAGAATCAATAGGCGGATTAAGACAGTCAAAGTGAAACGATTTGGGACAACTGTCACAGCATAAAAATGTTCCCCCTTCATCGCCGCAAGTAGTACAGTAATCATCGTTATCCTATCAAAAAATTAGCATTTATGAATTCACAGAAAGAATTGTAGTTAGTAATGTGGAGGCACTTACCAAAGGCATTGTTGGCACAGGTAGTACCGGATCTTGTTTTGCCGGAGCAATATTCAGAGGGGGAGGTTTCCTTTCAGTCGTGTTAGTAAATTATCATGCAAGTATTTGAAAATAGTGACATACACATTCGGGGGGCGTTTAGTTCTAGGTCTCCCTGGTCCTCTTTTAACAGGGGGTTGTAAACTAATAGGTGGAGGGGTCACTGGTCTATCATGTTTTTTGTTATTTTCTGGTTTTTGTTCAAACTTTGGCACAGTGGGTTTATGATCTTTGTTAGAGTTGTTATCGTTTCCTTTTTTTCCGTCTGAATGTGACTCCACCATCGGTTTGAAAGATAGAGGGTTAATTGGTTTCGGGGCGATCAAAGGAACAGTGGAAGGTTTTTTGAAAGTACGGGGAGATTGGTGTTGTTGAGATGATGATGCATTTGAAGAATAGTTAGTTTTTAATTTGATGACAAGTTGCCGTTGTTTCGGTGGCTCTGCAGGTTCTGAAGGTCCTGAAGGTTCTTCACTATGTTTAAGTAAAATGCGTGGTGCCAGTTTTGGCTTTTCTTGGTTTTTGTTGTGTTTCATCATAGGCTTCCCTTCAACCGATGATGCTGATATGCTCCTTTCTGGTGATTCACGAGACGTAGTAAAACTGTCGTTTATTTCGTCTGAATTTGACTCCCGTCCTATATCTTTTGGAGCCAGTATAGGCTTAAAAATTATGGTATGTGACTTCCAAACGTTGATTCCAACCTGTTTTTTCGATGATGTAGGACTCGTCTCTTCCGAATTCGGACTTCCATCAGCAGGGACTGATTTGGATTTAATTGGCACAGGAAGAGGCATAGAAGTAACAGTTGTTACTGGAGGGTGCAGGCAAGTTGTCTGAGCTGGCTGATTAGTTAAAGGGCCGGTGAATGCTCTGGGACTAAGGGCAAAAGCTGATGGGTTGATATTTTTCAAGTTTTTTTTGATGAGTGGAAAAGCAGTTGAAGGAGGAGAATATTCTATTGGATACCAAGAAGAACCTTGTGGTTGACACCCAGTCTCTGCAGCTAGCCACTTGCTAGAACTTTGGGACGTGTTCATGAAATAATCAGCACTATCAAGAGATGACAACTACTCACAAAATCACAAACAGTAAGAGACGTGTGATTATGTGTGCTGTAATGTAGTTGGTGGTGTTAAATGAGTATATCGGAAATTTGTAGATATGTGTTGTTGTGTAAAATAATAGCTGTAACGTAAAATTTCGAATTTGGAAGAGGAAAAAAAAATTACGCTTAAATTATTCTGAAAAAAAATTTATTTACCACATTGCTTTAATACCTTTTTTATAACCTTGTGTATATTAAATTAATAGTATATTTTTGTCTATTATCTTCAGTAATAAAACAGAATATAGAGAAAAGTTTTTATAGAAGAAACTAACAAAAGTTTTCTATACCGTATTTTCTAGAGTGGTTCTCAGTTAATTACATGTCGCCCCATGATGGCTCGTATTGAATATATAATGCTATCAGTGTAGCAGATGTATTGGGTGAAGGGGACAAGTAAGAGCTCCTGGATTGAAAAAGGGCTTGATAAAAGTTTTTGAAGGGGGCTCGTCACTGAGTCATATTATATTGATGAATTGTTCATATTGACCGACAAATTTGGTGAGAAATTTCTAACAACATTAAGCAAGATATCGAAGCTACCTATACAAAGGAACCCTATCAGCACCTGCTAAAAAGCAAGAACTATATGAATAAACGGTATAACTAAATTTGTATCAATAACGTTGAGATTGCGGCTGTATATTCTGGGATGTTTGTAAGAAAGATTCCTGATACTAATTGGTGTCACTAGAGGTTTTTTGTAGAGCTGTGGAGGATCTCAGTTAGCAGATTAGACATATTTACCTGATATCTAATATTTAAGCACTCTAGCAAATCTCCAAAAAGTGATGTAAATGAGATGTTGTTCGAACTGAGAGTATTTTATATCTTATCGTCTCAGCAACAAAAGCTATGCATATATACTAGGATATATGTTGTATTCCATTGTTGAACCACGCGAGTTATTATAAGTATCAATTCTGCAACAATTTACCATAGTCATTATTTAGGCCTAAAATATACACTTGGTGTTTAGTGTTCACATCTAGCCTGTCTGTTTTAGAAAACGACCAAAATTCAGAAATTGAAATACCGTAGTATTGTGAAATCTGTAAACACCAGATTTTTAAAAGTTATCCATACTAAGTTTTTGGTGACTAGTACACTGACTACCAATCAAACAAGTCCCAATAAATAAAATTGTAAAATTTTATATACGCGCTCAAGTAAACAGCTCATATGCCGTGACAAAAAGCCAACAACGCCTTTTTGTTTATGTAGTTTGAAGTACGTACGTACAAGGTATTATGATAAGTCTCTAAATTTTACCGCGTGTATATAAACTACTATTTAATTCCTTCGCTCTCATCAAAAATAATCAAATATTCACCCGCTACAGATAATAAGCAAGAAGTGATGCTTTCAATTTTAAGTATGGTATTTAAGGTCCCACAAAATTTGTCATTATAGAAAAGTTGTAGACATGGTATTGATGTTCAAGATAAAAGATGAACCTACGATAATGACCCAACTGAGTGATCGCTTTCATTAGCTATAGTCTATTCTACGTGTTAGAGCATTATTTAGTGAGATTTGAATTGATTACCAGTGTCTATAATCTCTTGAAATGTACTGGCAACGCAGTAAAAGAGGGATTTTTTTTTCTTAGAGTGAGGATAATTTAATGATCTACTGCCACCCAGGGGCCCACCCTCAATAGTGTACCTGAAGCCCTCAGTTTCAGAACCTCTACCATTTTGTGGCCAGTAGTATTTTTTGTTTATAGACCAGGTGACTTGGTTACAATATGAAGTATTCAATAGCAGATCAACTGTGAAGTCTGCCATGAGATATAAATGAACCAATAAAATATATTTATCTCTTTCAAGTTCACTCTCCATGACGGTAATTTATAAGTTATGAAGGCCGCATCTGTTGGCACATACGAAGAATATCCATCACAATTTACATTTGCACTATGTTTTTGACAAGAGCTGTTTTTCATAATCACTATTGTTGTTGATTGAGTTAATAATACATTGCGTCCCACTACAAGAGCCTCGCAGAGAAATGCTATTTTTTAAGATTTATCGAAATACAACATAGCTAGCAAAAGCTGTAGCTTGATAGATAGGAAACAATGACGTTTTGGTGAAATATCTTCAATTGAGTGTACCAGATATAACAAATGCACAAGATATGTAGCAGATAGAGATAGTTTTCAAACTGACCTAAGTTATTTTATCGGGAACGTTTATTATCGGCTTTTACTGGCTCTAAGCAAATTTTCTGTCAATCAATTCGTAACATTAGGGATAGAAATAGGAAAACGGCCTTCATTCAAAAATAGTAGATGGATTGGATGGTCTGGATATACATGACATTCATCAAAAGAAGAAGGTTTATTCATTTTAAAAGTCTTGGTAATAAGAACTATTTGTAAACAAATATTGTTAACTAGAGATTTGGATCTTTGATCAAAGGTTTGAAGGATGTTTGCAACAGCAACATTACTCAAATCTATATTAACAAATAATTATAGTTGTATTTTCGTTTTTTTCTTCAAAAATAACTACAAGTAACATTAAGATTTGATATGGCATTTTATATCTGAATTTCACATTCAAGCTTACACTAGTGGCACCTATGATTAACACGCTATAAATACATGCACATAAAGCTTTTAGTTGTCTGTGTATGCACAAATAATACATTTATATTTATACCAATTGTCGAGATCACGGAGAAAAATGCGCTGAATTTATTAAATCTATTTTAGACTCATGCGGATATCTCTTTAAAACTCCATCTTTTGAGTAAAGGCAAGACTTGAATTTAGAAGCCAAATTACGGTCATAAACTAATTGACGCTGCCATCCGAGTCATTGAAATAGAAAAGTTGAGTATGTCTCAACCATAAAAGATTTATGGCGCCCATGATAATTGTATTGCATTATCCAGTTATATGCTAATAACTGTGTATACTGCTGAGCCTTGCAAACGAATAAACAAAGCTACCATCTTAGGACTGCAAAGGCATACTATATGCCTAATATTTGAAGCTACCTTGAGTAAGTGTTTTAGACAAATATAATGAGATTCAAAGTGATAAAAGGCTGACCTTGTAAACAATTGTTGAATAAAAAGAATTTCTAGCTGGATATGATTGTATACAAGGTGCTAGAGGAATTATTTAGAAGGTGATCAAATGAAAATTTGTGTCGATTTACTGCTAACACATAAAAATTGGAAAATCAAAATTTCCTTTTTGGTATAAATTTTATTTCTCTAACTGAGTCTATTAGTCTGACAACAGCTATTCAACCGGGTAACTTGTACAAAGTTATTCACCACCAAAAATCCAAAGATCTCACCATTCGATCATCAAGATATCCAAAATCGATCAAAATACAATGAGATCCTTCACACGAGCTTCAAAGCTTTTGGCTCGCCAAAGAGCACTTGCAATTCCACGCACGCTTGGACAAACCAGACTCATTAGACCTTACTCAGAAAAAAAAGGCTCGCTACTGGATGACGATTTACTAGCTAAAGCAGGCATTGATCCTTCCAAAGCTAAGGGCGGCATTGATCCCTCTGAAGCTAATAAAGATAACGAAGACCCGAAACAAAAATGGTCTGAAGCTAAGGAATCCTCGGATAAAACCACAACTGATATTCAGAGAGAAAAACACTCCAACTATTTCTACATTGCTACATTAGCTGCATTTTTGGGTGGAAGTGCATACATGGCAAGAGATTGGGATGATGCTGAAGAACAAGCTAAACATAAGGATATTCCCGGTGGATATGCTCCTGGAGATATGTGGAAGAGATTGCAAGCCAGAGTTGGAGATTTTTTCGGATATTTCAATGAGCCAGTGTTTGATGAATTATTGCCTGATCCTTTACCAGAACCTTACGGAAGACCTTTTACTTTGGTGTTAGGCCTTGATGACGTTCTAATTCACAGTGAGTGGACTAGACAGCACGGTTGGAGAACTGCTAAGAGACCCGGTCTGGACTACTTTTTGGGATACCTCTCTCAATACTATGAAATTGTCGTTTTCTCTTCCAATTACATGGTTCATTCTGAAAAGGTTGTCGCTAAGCTTGATCCTTATAGAAGTTCGATCTCTCATGCGCTGTACCGTGAAGCCACCAGATATAAAGATGGAAAGGTTATTAAGGATTTGTCTATGATGAACAGACCCATCGGGAAAGTCATTTTGGTGGACTGCAACGAAGATTCTTACAGTTTGCAACCTGATAACGCCGTTCCATTGAAACCTTGGCAAGGTAACGCTGATGATAAGGAGCTAGTCAAATTGATTCCTTTCTTAGAATGGATTGCCACTCAACCTATTAAGGATGTTAGACCTATTCTGAAATCATTCGCAGGAACAAACATCCCCGATGAATACAATCGCCGTGAAGCTATTGCTCGTAAGAAATTTGAAGAAGAATGGTACCGTGATCATGCCAACGACTCCGGAACCAATTGGGCTTCCGCGTTTTTAGGTATCAAACCTCCCACTCCTCCTAAACCTATGATGCCTCAAGATTATATTCGTCAAGAAGGCCAAAAGGGCTACGAAGCTTACAAGAAGTTTATTGAGGAAAACGGTGAAAAAATGCTGGCCGAAGAAAAAGCTAGAGAACAGGAAATCCTGAACGAACAAAAATTCACCTTGAATAAGTTGGTCACTGAAGGTTTGCCTAAACCTGAAGATTTGCAACAACCCAAGGCTAATCCCAAAGCCTAGAATAGTTCATTCTTGTAAATATATTTTCTGTGTATATAAATTAATGTTAAAGTCGATTTTTGTTAAGCACATGTGCAAATTTATCTACCGAAGACTTCTGCCCACACCTGAAAACCGATCATCATCAGTGTGCAAAGGTATAGTAGAACCACTTTCACCTTGCCTGATGAAAGGAACGCCCTCCCAGCCAAACTTCTTACTTATATCACCGACTTTACCAACTACATCGTCGGTTATTCTGTCATCGACCCATACAGCAGCTCTATTCACAGGTTCATCAATTAAACTACTGAAATGAGCATAGCCAATGCCAACAAAGATGGCGATCAAGTGACCAACGAGACTGGGTAAACTCCAAACAAGTAGCGTAGTCAGACCGAGAAGAATGAATGGCTTATGAAGTTGGTTAACTCGAATAGTACGCTCTCCAAGTCGCAATGAAGGTGGTAGCTGATATTCGGAGTAAGGCTCCACAAGGTAATCGATGTAACTAAAGTACCCAAACAACGCGAAGATTACACCACTAACACCAATAACACCGGCTGATAAGGAAAGCACTTGGCCTGAAATACAGTAGATAACACCAATCAATAGTGTCCATAATTGCATCACCACAAAAGCTTTTGTACTTCCTAGCTTTTTCTCAAACGAGGAAAAGAATGTCACAAACGATATTAAGTTGAAACCGATATGGATTATATTCAAATGAAAGTATGGATATGTGAAGAATCTATACCATTGAACCGGCGAAAGAATGGTATTAGGGTTGAGCGCAAAGTACCCGCTAATATGGAGAACACTATCGAGAAAAAATATAATCACCATGAACGCGGAAAGCGTTACAGTGAGAAACGGAATATGGTGTAAGGACGGTATCATGGCAAATCGATGTGATAGAAGAGAAGTTTGAATTGGGCGAAAATCCACGTGAACTTTAATGACTTTTTTTCCATTTCTTCATTGAGGTTGAAAATTCCGGGTTTTGGGATAACTCTACTTTGATTATCGCCGATGTAAGGTTACAACGATGTCGAAACCTACATATGAAGAACTTGAACGAGAAAATCAACAGTTAAAGCAAAGAATTCAAAAAGAATCTGTGTCGCCAGAGCTATGTCTTGATGAATATGCCCGGTATGGGCGTCAAATGATAGTTCCTGAATTTGGTATCGAAGGTAAGGAGCATCCGATTCAGTCTTGAAGGCAATCTTATTAATTATTCTAGGACAAAGAAAGCTAAAATTAGCAAAGGTTCTCATTGTAGGAGCTGGGGGTCTAGGATCACCTGCCATTGCATACTTGGCTGGAGCAGGTGTTGGAAAAATGGGCATCGTTGATGGAGATACTGTAGATAGATCAAATCTTCATCGACAAATCATTTACAACTCTGATAACGTCGGACAGTCCAAATCATTATCTGCCGCACGCTTTGTTTCCAAGTAAGTGTGGCGAGATCGCTTCAAGTTTGTAAAACTGAACTAACATATATATTAGGCTCAACTCAAATGTCGACGTGAAATCTTACCAAGCTCATGCAACTCCAGAAAACATATTCAATATTCTTGACGAGGGGTATACACATGTACTTGATTGCACCGATAATCCAGCCACAAGGTACCTAATAAACGACGCCTGTGTTATCCGCAAAGTGCCTCTCATATCTGCATCTGCCCTCAAAACAGAAGGGCAACTATCAGTTCTCAACTTTCAATCCGGTCCTTGTTACCGCTGCTTATTCCCAACACCTCCCCCAGCTAATACTGTTGTTGCCTGTGGCGATGGCGGTATAATCGGACCAGTAGTTGGTATCATGGGGGTTTACCAGGCTATTGAAACCATCAAGGTGATAACTGGATACCCTGACTTCAAGCCTTTCATGGCGATATTCTCTGGGTACACATTTCCATCATGGCGAATAATGAAAATGCGATGGAAAAAGCCAGGCTGCAAGGTATGTAGCTCGGAAGCAATTGTGACTGAAGAATTAATTAAAAGTGGCAACCTCGACTATCATGCATTCTGTGGCCGACCCGAGATGGTGTATGTAGATGAGGAAGAGCGAATCACAGTGAAAGATTACGAGAAAGTGTTACAAGAAGGGAGCAGGCACAAGCTAGTAGATGTGCGGCCCAAAATTCATTTTGACATTTGCGCATTACCCAATTCCGTGAACATCACTTATAACGATTTACAGCAAATGAAAAACGGTGACGAGTTGACTGAATTTGGACTGTCAGCCGAGAGTAAACAAGATCCGATTTATGTAGTGTGTCGGTATGGAAATGACTCGCAAGGTGGAGTGAAAGAACTAAAAAGGTTGGGGGTTGAGAACGTTTTTGATATCAAAGGAGGGCTTAATAAATGGGCTGAAGAGGTCGATAACGATTTTCCTGTCTATTGATCTGGTAGTTGATTGTCTTTTGGGCGGGCCGTACTGATTATGAATAGATGCAAGTAACGTGTTTGAACGGTTTTGAAGCAACGAAGGTCTCGCTCCATCTCTGTTTAATGCTTGTGTATAATGTACTATAATGCTTGAATAAGCGTGTTTTTATCAAATCTAGTGAACGCTTTGCCTTCATTTCTCTGTTTAAAAAAAGATACTCGATACGCCAAATACGACGAGTTTTGGTCGTAATTTGTACATGCGAAAGGTGATTAGACACCGTATAAAAAATTGAAGTAGAATATTAATGCCTAGCTTCAAAGCAACACTAACACATTTTCGTAAAGACATGAACGTTTACTTGTTACTATTGAGGCTTTATAAGAAGTTAAACTGAATTACAGAACATCATAAAAAAAGGTCTCTTGGAGCCTTTGCTAACTTATGGAACCTCATTTTAGAGTGTGTTGTAGCGCCAAACAGAGATGATATTATAAACTGCAATAATTAAAAATTCAAAATAGATAATGGTGCACTAAGAGTTTCATACATAATACCAGTTATATAACTAAATAGACACCATAAGCCGGGATCAATAAGTTTTCATATCCCATGAAATATATAGAATGAGTAAATTCATTCCACGTACTAAATCAAAGCGAAACTGCTCAGCTGGAACGTCGTAGTAAGCAAGTAACATAGTGCTTCAAGCTAGACGACCCGTTTATTGTTATTGTGTAATGGAAGAGACCAGCAAAATGTTAAATTCTCTTTGGAGCCTCAGACACTACTTTACATTATGGAAGCTCCCCTACAACTTAGACTGCAAGTATAGATACAATGTGTATAATTCTAAGCTGAACAGGCATGAATATTTACCCATATATTAGAAGATATGATTCACAATAACTTGAAATATCTTGCTTAATGTCTTATTGAAAAATATTACAATTTATTGCACGGAAAAAAAGGGTATTGTGTATATAGATTGAGGATTGGAGTAGATAATTGGTCAATGCAAAGATTACAAAGTAAATCAAAATCAATAAGGAAAACATAATGTGTGTTGTATATACTAGGATTATGGTGTATGATGGTTAAAGAACTAATTTTTTCGAAGGATTGATGCATGTTGAGAATATTTTTCCCCCAAACTGTTAGAGGTGAGATTATACATAGTACTCTTCAAAGTTGTGACTGATTTTAGATGGTATTGACTTTGGCAAAAATCATTTTGGTGGATACAAATAGTAAATCGAAGTGCCGGGTGGTCAGAACATGTTTTTGAAAGGTTAGATGAGCTTTTGAATTTAGGTGTCCAAACTATTTTTGAAAGTTTTGGACAAGTGCCAATATGTGTACAGTACGAGCGGTTTAATTTTGAGAATTGAGCTGCCAAATTGAATATGGATGTTTTTTTTACAAGTGCGAGAATGTGCATAGAAATAATAGAACACGCAACGAACTACAAGCAATCTTGGAATTTTCAAAACGATTGATAGTAGTAGATTTGTACTGTGAGTATAGTCTAAATCCATATTAACTGTGTTTCTTCTTATGTGGCGGGTAGAACACAGGCTATTATGCAAAGAAATATTGTTTCCCATAGTGGCTACTAATCAAACACTTCACTCAGGAACTTTTACGTTGATTAGATCACCCTGGTCACACAAATTCAGCAACTACAGTAATGAGTGCCAAAATACACAATTAAGCTCTCCTAGATATCTCTATCAATAAATTGGCACTTTGAAGCCATGGCGAATATTGATTGAATACCAGAAGACATATAACTACCGGACAAAAATTGAATTGGCGGCTTTCTCAGCGTTTTGGATGTTTAAAATAGACGTTGCGCGTAGGGTTTCCGCATGTTGAAGCATTCCAAAATCGCATAACTTTCTAGCGCATGTTAAGCGCAGCAATAACTGGTTCATCTCAATGTGCCAACTAAATTTTTTATACGGAAAGGCATCAAACGTGTTTGTATCTATCGTATTTACTGTAGTTCAAGCTCAAGGTATTCCTCGTCAACAGCTTGAACCAATAAGCATTCTCCTACTAAACTAGAATAGTTTTTTTGTTGTTTTTAGGTTTGTTGGTTTAGATGATCCATTTAGGATCACTGCGTACTGTAGTCTGCGTCCCAAACGGCTCAACAATTCTCGTCCAGTAGGTAGCTCTAAGTGTCCAGTAGAGATGTCCCAGAAAAAAAAAAAAAAATCCGTTGTTGGGTTAAGTCCCCACTCACCCACTTGCTGTTTCAAGGTGACAAGTGTCATAGACAAGTACCAATACAAGTACTACTAAGCGATACATCACATTCCTTAAATGTTTACGTAATACAATGAAAATTATGTAACAAAACTCAAAAAAATAAACTACTGCACGTAGTTGAGAGGTTACTGTATTGAAAAATTCTGGAATAGTGATATATTGTAGCAGATAACGATATCGCTATTTAGAGGTTCCATTAGCGCTGTGATCAGTGATCGATCTACCATCATAATATGATTAAAAATTGTTCCGAGTCTGATGCTAAGCCAAATGAACCATTATAAAAAAAGTTACAGTTTATAGTATTATTATGACGAGATATCATGACAGAAAAACCTTGTGGTATGAATGAGACAGTTGTGCCTCTCAAAAGTTAGCATCCAGACTAGAACCTTTGCGAGTAAGCGTGGTGCCCCCAATTATACAAAATCGGCCTATTATACCAGATTTTATGAATTATATCGCTTCAAAAATATGCTTTGCCTCGAGTGTGCGTTTATTTCGTATCATTAGATTTTGATTATTTGCACCAAAATGCATTCAAATGATTAACGGACAAGAGCAACCAACGCGATTAATATAAATTTGAATGTAACATTTCAAACGGTTGTGTACTAAGCTTCTAGAAATGAACTCAAGTCGTTTCTCAACATTTTTTAAATATCTCAAATTGTTGATAAACAATCATAACTGGTAGTGTTTCATCCCAAGACAAGGCTCGCAGCGTTTTGTTATTTTATGGCATTTAAAGTACGTTGTGTAAAACTGATTTATTCTGGCTACCTGGAGCCAAAAGCTGAAATACCCATCTCAGGCTTGAATTGTGAAATGGGACAACCTAACAGATATAATTACTACCAATAATTTTAGATTCGCATATTACCATCTTATTGACCGGCACCACTAGCTAAGTTATGGATATGCTCAAAGTCATGAATATTCGTCAAATAAAAATAGCAAATAAACAGGATTGAGAGTGGCATAATGATCAGGCTTTCAGATGAAAGGGAGAAAAAGTATACAAGCCAAAATCTGGGGGAAATATAGGGAAACCCGATTCAGGGTGCATCAATGTATTTTTTTGGCTTGCAAAATATCTATACTGGACTCGGGGCAGCCAGTAGAATACCAAGAAACATTCAGACATTGACTTTGTATAACGTCATTCAGAGTCTGGGGTAAACAATCTCCGTTAGGCAACATGATACTACTACAAAGATAAATACGCGTGGCCACTTGGAATATACATGTGGATATATATGGTTGTACTTTGCAGTAGTTTAAAGCCTTTAGGCCATATGGACTTAGGCTGCTCCTATCTATAAGGAAAATCTTCCCAGCACTGTAGGGATATCAACACTCTCTCTATCAAGGCTTGATAACCAGTTTGGCGCATTCGATTCTAAGTAATATGAGTCCTGCTGTCCACGATTGCCGACTAAGGAGATGTCCACTTTTCTTTACCAGACTTGATTTTTACTTCCACTGGTCCTTTGTAAGCTGTACGAAAATGTTCAAGAGTCATAAAAGGAATGCAGGGTGTATAATAGGGAGCGAGCCTGAGTAAATGTACCAAGTGCGAAGGGATTCTCACGCTTATTTCAACGGAGTTATTGAGGTGGTACTTTCACGAATATACACTGCCTATGACTAGGTTGTCTTCTAATATTTTATTTTCATGCTGAGCCAAAATGGTGAGCTGATTCCAATACTGTATTCACGTTTAGTCGCCTTGAATTGTGTTTGACTAAGGTCTCACTACAGTAAAATAAGGAAACCTCGAAAATAGCACGGAAATATAGAAATTTGATGGTATAAGAAATAAAGTTACGCTAAGTCAAGTTTAGTTACTTAAACAAGTTTCTCCTATTTTATATTTCTCGACGGGATAAGAGAGTTCCACGGATATCCGGGGAAAAATTATGCTGGCGATATATTTACGATATGGATTATGCAAAAAAGCTAAAATCCAAATTGATAAAAAAACAAAAAAAAAAGTCTGGGGTATAATCCAGTGTAAATTATATAGTGATTCACTTTTTACTCTGTACTCACTTTGAAGTTCCCCAGATATTGCCGTATAACGATATCGTCATTCGAATTCGCGAAAGTGACAAACCCTGATATTACTATAAAGGTTTTTGTTAGTCGCCCAAGGCTAGCGTCTAACGACAATAGCTTTTTTCAAAGAGTTAACACCAAACGCTCTCCTTATATAGAACCAAAGATAACTCTGTTAATCTTCTTACCGTTCAGCGCAGTTCATACTACTCAATCATACATACTGCCTATATCCGCAGTGATTTCATATTGCTGCACCATTTCTCACAATGCTTAACACGCACTTCATTGCACTAGCAAACATTGCAACTCGCAACAAAACTTAATGTGCTCGTTGAATACAGGAGCAAAGGGTGAGTGCAACAAGCACAATGTTTGAGCGTGGGATCAACCAATCAGTATTGTTGAATTAGGGTATTACGTAAAATATTGTGACGATCTAATTTCTATATCACTATAAATCTCGAGTAAATGGTACTCAGGTTACGGGAGTAGAAACAGACAAAACCTGTTTATAAGAGTTGAGTAGGGCAGTCCAAAACACACAGGAAATCCCAAAAATCTGAACGAATTCGTCAGAAATCAAAGAGAATCATCCAACTAGATTGTTGAAGTGTCGACTTTAGTTTTTCGTATAAATATTCCACGATTCCCTACCTTTTTCATATTTATTTTCCTTCCCTTCTTCTCTTTTTTTCTCTCCTTCTCTTTTCCCAATCTAGTCGTTGTTGTTGTTTTTTTTCAATCCAGTTTTGTCCCCCCTTCTACACACACCTTTGTCCAGTACTCAACTCATCACGCACATAGTAAATCATTCAGATTCCATCAATTGATCTCACTTATCAAGGTCCAAGAACAACAATTATAACAGATCCATAAATATGACACAGCCAGTCGTTCACGAAGCTCATAATGTCGTAACCAGACACACACCTCAAGCTTTCTTCGAGTAAGTTTCAATTTTTTCTTATCGCTTTTCTCGAGATAAACTTTTTATTTCTCTACTAGCTTATTAACTTTGATCTCTTGTAGTAAGCACCCTTCTCAACCTCATCTTGACAATTTGAATCACTACAAAGAGCTTTACGAGCAGTCCATTTCAAATCCCGATAAGTTCTTTGGAGATCTTGCTCATGAGCTTCTTACCTGGGACCATGATTTCACAACTGTCTCGTCAGGTGGTTTCGAGCACGGAGATATCGCATGGTTCCTTGAAGGTAGACTCAATGCTTCTTACAACTTGGTAGACAGACATGCTGCTAAAAACCCCGATAAGGTACGTTATATTATGGAGTCAATTTCTTTGGTGGTGGTTGTTATTGAGAGCCCTTAAGATCTTACTTTGACATGGCATTAGCTTTCGGATTTTTCCTTGAAACTTAAATTTCATCGACTATTCCGTTTACAAAAACTTTGTTGTGATCCTCAACAACTTTTGTTCCTATCTCAGCCCACCCTTTTTGAACACTATTTGGTCTAAGTATTATCTTTACTAACTATATTGCAAACTATAGGTCGCTATTATCTACGAAGCTGACGATGCTGCTGATTCACGTCAAATTACATACGGTGAACTTTTGAGAGAAATCTCTAAGGTTGCCGGCGTTTTGAAGAGCTTTGGTGTTCAAAAAGGTGACTCTGTTGCCGTCTACCTTCCCATGATCCCTGAAGCTCTTATTGCTCTTCTTGCTATCTCTAGAATTGGTGCAGTTCACTCTGTGATTTTTGCAGGATTCTCATCTGGTTCTCTTAAAGACAGAATCAACGATGCTAAGAGTAAAGTTATCATTACTACTGACGAAGGTAAGCGTGGTGGTAAGACTGTTTACACTAAGAAGATTGTTGATGAAGGTCTCAAAGACACACCTTCTGTTGAGAAGGTTTTGATTTACAAGCGTACCGGTAACGAGATTCCATGGACTGAGGGCCGTGATTTCTGGTGGCACGAGGAAGTTGCCAAGCACAGACCTTTCCTTGCCCCTGTTCCTGTCTCTGCTGAAGATCCTCTTTTCTTACTTTATACCTCTGGTTCCACTGGTTCTCCCAAGGGTGTTGTTCACTCTACAGGCGGTTACCTTCTCGGTGCAGCTGCTACTTGTAAATATGTCTTTGATATTCATCCCTCTGACATTCTTTTCACTGCTGGTGATGTCGGTTGGATTACCGGTCACACCTATGCTTTCTACGGACCTCTCCTTCTTGGTGCCACTACCATCATCTTTGAAGGTACTCCTGCTTACCCTTCATACTCAAGATACTGGGAGATCGTGGAGAAATACAAGGCTACCCAATTCTACGTTGCCCCTACCGCTCTTCGTCTGCTGAAGCGTGCTGGTGAAGACTATATTAAGAAGCATGATCTTTCATCCCTTAGAACTCTAGGTTCTGTCGGTGAACCTATCGCCGCTGATATCTGGGAGTGGTACAACGAACACATTGGAAACAAGAACTGTCACATTTCAGATACCTACTGGCAAACCGAAACCGGTTCTCATATCATTGCCCCTCTTGCTGGTGTCACCCCCATGAAGCCTGGTTCTGCTTCTCTTCCTTTCTTCGGTATTGATCTTGTCATCATTGATCCCGTTACTGGTAAGGAAATTGAAGGCAACGATGTTGAAGGTGTGTTGGCTGTCAGAAAGCCATGGCCTTCGATTGCCAGAACTGTTTACAATTCTCACCAAAGATATCTCGAAACTTACATGAAACCATACCCCGGCTTTTACTTCACAGGTGACGGTGCTGGTCGCGATCACGAAGGTTACTACTGGATTCGTGGACGAGTTGATGACGTCGTCAACGTCTCTGGTCACCGTCTCTCGACTTCTGAAATTGAAGCTGCTCTTGCAGGGCACAAGTCTGTTGCTGAATCGGCTGTTGTTGGTATCTCCGATGACCTTACTGGTCAAGCTGTTATTGCATTTGTTGCCCTTAAGGACGCACTGAACACCCCCGAACTCCGTAAGGAGCTTGTTCTTCAAGTCAGACGTGAGATTGGACCTTTCGCTGCTCCCAAGTCAGTTATCATTGTCAACGAATTACCCAAAACTAGATCTGGTAAGATTATGAGACGTATTCTTAGAAAGGTCGTATCTGGTGAAGCTGATAGTATCGGAGATACTTCTACTCTCAGTGAGCCCCAAGTCGTTGATGAAATCATCAATGCTGTGGCCACCCAATTCAAGATCTAAACGAAATGAAAAATAAATGAAAATAACAAAATAATATGAGTAAAATATAAAATAGTAATTTATACACAATAGGTACCATAGAAATCAAATATATATCATATTCTAGGATTTCATGTTCATCAGAAGTATTTATTGTTATCATTATTGAATAGTTGTATAAATTTACTATTATACAGTAAGAGATATACTGTAAATATGCTCCTGAGAACTTGACTTGAGTAAAGAACGTCTATAGATATTTCGATGTTATTAAATTTGTGTTGTGCTTGATTCAAATCCAAAAGATATGTCGGTGGGTTTCAAGTTTTTTAAGAACTTGAAGACCGTATCATAGACCTTTTTTCCACAAGCTACCGTGATTATCTAGTTTTTCTCACCTTTGAAAATATTTCAATGCTCTAGTAATCAACTATTTAAGTGATGAGCAGAATTGAGCCTTGAATGTTGCTCTGATGAAATCTGTATCCGATCTCAATTACGTATTTAAGGAGCACAAATCCAGATATGAATACAATTTACGAACCACCTAATTGATACCATACTTACCTGAGATACAGCTGATGTAAATAACAGATAAAGTCTTTTATACCCAGTCGCCAAACATGTTGTTTAAATTGAAATTCGTTTCTGTATCAATCAAATGTTGCACACCACAAAAATGCCCCGTTAGTTGCTTAACAGCTCTGGAAAAATATTTAAGAAAGGTTGTAAAGCTTTATATCGATATGTGTTGAAGGATATCTTGTGATTTGCTGCTGAATGCTCTTTTAGCACGCTGTCTGGAACGTTTGGAAAGATGGCGCTGCTATTTGGTGCACAATCATAAGACTGCAGTGAAGTTCAAACGGATGGAGGCTGGAGTCAACTTCAAGCAAGTAAGAAGGGAAGAGCCCTTTGACTGTTCGAGATGTGTGAATTATAGATAAGATCCGTGTTTGTTAGTTAGTATAAACCAGGACATTGAGGGTATCATACGCTATGTGAGATTCATACAAATACTTTCCTATGATTTTAACCTACATCGAAGCAGAATCAGTTTTTGGCAGGAATGCTTTTCACTCGACTAGCCATCTGGCCAATAAGAAATCTAAATGAGTGTGGCAGTTCTGGTATTTCTTCTGCATGTGGACTATTAGCGGCTTGGCTTTAGCTGCGATGTGTGAATGTCAATCATTCCGCTCTTAACCGGAGTCATCGCGATGTTATAACAACACAAATTATCAAATTCAACCCCGTTTCTATCTCAAGATAGGGCCCCTACAACGATCACAACATCTCTACGGCATGCTGTTTTAATCTATCTAATACGAACTATAAAAGATAATTTTTTCAGGTATTTGGACAAAATTTGTCTTCTCTATTAGTCTGTGACTACAAAAGAAGTATTTTTATTCCGGGACTAATGAAATTTAATACATGAAATATTTTCCAATTAGCATCATGAAAAAGTTTTGTGCTACCCAAATAATATCTGTCCCTATAACTTTTTTCCACAATTTTTATTCTTGGTAGCGGATATTCAACTGCTAACTGTGCCTATTTAAGTCAATTTAGGAAAAAAATATACTTCTCACCTACCTCTTTAAACTTTATTGCGATTTAGGTTATGCCTAAAAATGACCTTCCCAAATCATAATAATAAAGGCTTTTACTTCCGTCTCTTCGTGTACATTTTGGCGTCGGTGAATAAAATTAAAATTTTACCTGACTTTCCATTTTCCTTCTTCTCAATTTCTGTTGTCTCTCATTCTGGTGGTAGGCCTTTTGCTACACTTTGACCAACGCCATTTACTCGTGTATATATAGCAATCAATCGCCATACGTTTGCATTCTTCTAATTCAGTCTTTTCACGGTTGCTATTTTTCCGTTTTTTCTCGAAACCATGCCTGAACCATACTATGGATCAACATCACAGGATGATCCAGAATCAGTAACAATCCCAATACCAAGACAAAACCCCAATTCTCTAGAAAATTTTGCTTCATCTTACACGCGCGCCCAATCATTTCTAGCATACGATCTGTCTCCACAAGTCACACTTGAACCTGATCAAGATTACCGGGACGTGAATGTTTTCGAAGACGAAGAAGAAGACGACGGGCAATCGACTGCAGAGCAACAAAGTCTTCTTCATGTCCCCGCGTCACGGCGCAAATCAAGTGCGACCGGTATTGTCGTTGGGAGATCGACTGCTCCGCAAACTGTTTTCAATTCAGTCAACGTGCTAGTCGGTGTCGGAATGCTCTCACTAAGTCTGGGTATGGCGTATGCGGGGTGGGTCATTGGCACACTGGTGTTTACTCTAGGGGCGGTGGTGACTTATTTTGCAGCAATCTGGCTGGCTGATTGTATGGAGGGTGACCCGACAATTTTGACATATGCCGATATTGCGGAAAAAGCATTTGGGGCCCGCGGAAGACTCATAATGGCTGTACTGTTCAGTTTGGAGCTGCTGGGCGCGAGTGTTTCAATGGTTGTTTTGTTTGCGGACTCTGTCAATGTCATATGGCCAAGAGGAAACGGGACTGTGTATAAGATCATTTTCGGAATTATGCTGGCTCCGTTGAGTATTCTACCACTCAGGATTCTAAGTTTTGGCTCAATTATGGGAATTGGTTGCACAATTGGCCTTATATTTGTGGTTATAGTGGATGGTCTTGTCAAAAGAACAGCTCCCGGATCATTGATTTCTATAATGAATACGCCTATGTTCCCGCCCAATTGGTCCAAAGTTCCACTCGCTATTGGAATTTTTATGGCCCCATGGGGTGGTCACGCAGTGTTTCCGAATATCTATCGGGACATGCGACACCCCTACAAGTATCCGTCATGCATTAAGACAACTTACTTTATAACATATTCAATCGATTTTGGAATGGCGGCTTTAGGATTTTTGATGTTTGGGGTGCATGTGGAAGACGAGGTGTCCAAGTCCATTCTGCTAACTCCAGGGTACCCGGCTTTCTTAGCCGTGATAATGACTATTCTCACCTCACTTATTCCACTGTCAAAAGCTCCACTCGCTATAAGACCCGTGGTAAGCACACTAGACTCGTTTTTAGGCGTCACAAGACCTCGTTCTCAGATCCTTGTTCGGATATTCGTCGTACTAGTCACCACGCTCTGCGCAATCGTGTTCCCAGAGTTTGACAAAATTATTGGACTACTGGGAAGCTCTATGATCACACTAATATGCGTTATTGGCCCGATATTGTTCCACAGAAAAATCAAAGGAGGTCATGGTATATGGGACTGGATCTTCATTATTACTTTTGGGGTGCTAGGATTGTTGGGAAGCATATGGAGCATATTTTTTGGTTGAGGACTTTTCTTTGGGGGAGAAGGAGAATAATTTTTTTTGGAATATTGCATGAAATCGAAAAACATTTTGTAAATTTTGTAGCTTATAAAAAAGTGTTTATAATCTGAATACCTTTTTTACTTCTTGATATACTAGTAATAATTAATTTCTTTGTGATTCATTG
>JAJMKR010000157.1:0-44217 GCA_030563945.1 Geotrichum australiense | reverse complement strand
CTTTTTTATATTCTTTTTTATATTCTTTTTTATATTCTTTTTTATATTCTTTTTTATATTCTTTTTTATATTCTTTTTTATATTCTTTTTTATATTCTTTTTTATATTCTTTTTTATATTCTTTTTTATATTCTTTTTTATATTCTTTTTTATATTCTTTTTTATATTCTTTTTTATATTCTTTTTTATATTCTTTTTTGTACAGTACGCTCACACGGTCTACGATGTTGTGGAGTAGTAAATTGCTGAAGGGCGTTTGGAATGATATTCGTTTTTCAACCACTGTTTATGACTGACTACAATTCATCAAGTTATATCTTCTGCTTCCTCTATTTTTTAGTCCCTTTCGAGCTTCTACTACTGTGCTTGATCGGTATTTATTTACCCAGTTATCTCATACTAATTCGTTTTTAGTGACCTCCTTACAGTATCTCCCTTTTTTCTATAGACCTACATAATTTTATCAATATATATATCTCTTTATTGTAACCCTTGCAACAACCTGTTCACAGTATCATCCCATACACCTGCCACACATACTCCTCTCACCGTCGAATATTTTATAACAAAAGTTCAATTCAATTAAGCGGGTACAAATACACGCTTCTACCATTGTCTTTACGTCGTCTATCTATATGGCACTATTATAGCTTAACAACAAACAAAGTTGTGATAAAGCCATTTATTGCTTGTATCGAGTCTCACCTACAATTTCAAGCGTGATCTACTCCTGTAGTACAAGAATCTTAATATTATAAAGAATACTGTATCGATCTCTAAATATCCACCTTCTCATATCAACATTTATCTCTTCGGATTTTGTTTGGAACTAGAATTTAAGAGCAAAGGCAGCTTGCACTAAACCTCAACAACTCTCTATACCACTATTGCTATAATTTCATTATCGTCCAGTATTTAAAAACACAAAATTCAACACAAAATTCAACTGTTTATATATATTGCAGGTGTTTTATAGAATACACTATACTGGTACTTGTTACATTATGTATTTAGATATATCTATGCCGTCAATAACCAACCCCCACAAGAGATCCAACAAATGCAATATACGACGCCATTTCCCCCTTTGATTCATTGCATCTTCCCTTTCTTTCAGTACTTCCAAAGCTTAGCTGACTAACTCGACATCGTTCAAACTCTTTTCTTTAATAACTCGAAAAACATTAATCATACACATATATAGACGTATACATATATATTTCTAGAAGAGAAAATATTTTAGCCTCAAGCAGTGGTAGCAGAAACAGCCGGAGTCGTATTCGAGTTTGTACTGTTATTTGCAGAAGCTGAGTTAGCAGCGGCAGCAGCAGCGGCAGCAGCCAAACTCTTCTCTGCATTTTCTCTCGAGTTTTTCAGCACATTCAAAATATCCTTCAATCCACCCTTCCAATCATCCAACTTCTTCTGTACCACTTTCCAGTCATTACTCTCAAATTTGCCCACCTTGGACGCTCTGTGGATCCAGAACGATTCATCGACCTGTGACAATCTTCCCTCCAAAAGTCCTGCGCGGATTGCGTCTATTAACCAAACTTCGATTTCAGAAACAGGGACGTCAATGGAGCTGGCAAATTCTTTGTACGTTACAACGGGCTTGGTGCTGGCTGAGGCTGTGTGTGCAAGAGAGACAATGCGGGCCTTACGGACCAGACCGGGTGTGGAGGAGATGGAAGATGAGGTGAAGTCACCTTGAGAAACTGCGGTGAGTTTGTCCAATGTGTCAGAGGGAAGAGATCTGGCGGTTGGGAGGGTGAGCAGTGAGTCGAAATCAAAAATCTGTTCGTTGTTGAGAGCCATATCAGCAAGCTTTTCTGTCAGAACAGCATTGTAAGTTTGAGAAGATTCAACAGCTTTGAAAAGAAAAGAGTAGCCGGAGGATTCAAGAGATTCGACAAGATCAAGGTAAATTGTGGTTTTCTCTGATTCGGACAGGGGCCAGGCATTGATGGTATCAATTTGAGAAGCGATTAAATGTAAGCTGTTTGATTCTTTCAGGTTCTGGATGATTTCTAGAAGAACAGACTTTTTGAATTCAGCTTCTTCTTCATTGATCAGGTTGAAGAGGTTGACGAGGACCAAGATTTCAGGCCACTTTGATTTCTTTTGAACGGCTTTAATTCCCTCGACAATCTTCTGGAAACGTTCTAATTTTTTCGTTGAGTTTGACAACACGTAGATCAACAAGTTGTACATTTCCTCAATTTCCTTCTCGTTTGCGAGTTCTGCAATGAGGCCGCTTTTGTCGGCCAATTTTTCGTAAACGTCTTCTTCAATAACCTCGCTCTCCTCTTCGTTCTCTGGAAGTTTTGCGCTCACAAAGTCCCACAATTCGGTGGTGGATGTAAGAGAGTCTATGTAGGTGCTTACCTCTTCAACAGAAGATCTTAGCGATGGGTTAACAATCATATATTCGCTGACTTGGTTCATTTTGTCTCTTTTTTCTTTCTTTTCGGCAGGGAAGGACGGAGAATATGGGTCAAAATCTAGTTAGATGAATAATGAAAAGACCAGGTGAAGTAGAAGTAGATATTAATATACAAATATGATATAAAAACCTGTGGTCAACTTTGTCAGAACTAGAAGGAAATCCGAAAGAGAGGAAGGAAAGAAAAAAGAAGGTGCAAAATTTTTTGCTTGTTCCTAACCCTGTATTTTTGTGTTAGCTATGATCAGTGGCATATCGAAATTTTTCAGTTTTGAATGCAACGTACACAGTACACGCTTCACGATTTCAGTCATGGTATAGTAAGTTGTATTTAGAGGGAGTAGCTGATAAAACCTACATGGATTGTATAGTATTGACGAGCATCTATTCCACTCAAAGCGTTTTCACAGTTAACAATGTATCGTTCTCGGATCATTTTAGAATATCGACGGTTATTTTTTGTACTGTGAAATAGTTTCTTTTCAGTATGTAGGTTACACGTTAGTGTACTATTCGTTCGAGAACATGTATACGTATCTATCATATACACGAGTATCGTTCTTTAAGAGAAGAACGTTTGTAGATATATTGGTATATAAATCAAACCGGTTTCTTACAGTATCTAACTTTGATGCAAAATCTCTTGAAACGCGCGTTTGAGTTTGTGCGATATGAAAGAACGCGCTTGATGGATCAACGCCGCGTCGTACATGACAATTGACACCTACTTTTATTAACATTTTTTCATTCCTTTCACTTGACAAACCCAGGAAAGAGCGAAAACTACGCTATTCAGACTATTCAGAGCGGATAGTGCGAAATAACGAAAAGTGAATAACAAAAAAAATTGGTCTAGCAATTATAAAATTTATATAGAAAAATAACAAATATACATGAAAAAAACAACAACACAAACAAGAAACACGTCTATTTTATTATTTTTGAAGCAACTGCGGAGACGGTTGAGCAAAAGATGAGAAATCTTGAGTTTGCTGATGATGAAGATGATGATGTTGATTCAAGTCATCGTCGGGTTTAATGCTCAAGTCCTCGTTAAGCTTTGGCAAGTCTTTCTGTCTATTGTGTTGCTCGTCCCAAATGGCCGAACCACCTCGAACACTGAAGTTGTTCAATCTCTCACCTTTCAAAGCAAGCAATTCCCTCATTCTTCGTTCACAAGCCTTCGCAGGACGACCTAATTTTTCACCAATTCTCTTCCACCTTGCATCTTCGTCCTCTTTGACGGTTTGCTGAAGACTATTATCCTCAGCCTCTTGCCAAATCGTGTGTTTCATATCGGCGTAGAAATGTTTTTTAATGGCGCCGGGAGATCTATTAGGGAACTGGGCAGTGATATGAGGCCACTTGTGACCTTGCTTGACTAACGTGCGCAGACGGTCTTCTTCTGCTTTAGACCATGTTATTGGACGTGGCTTACGCGATGGAGGGCCAATTGGTACAGATGTAGGCGTGGGAACGGAGTTGTTGGTAGGAGGGGTGTTTGACGGGGGAGTGGCAATAGCGTTGATTGCTGGAGAATGATTTGGTTGTGATTGGGGATAGTAAGGTAGAGTATTGTAAGACTGAAGAACTTGTTGTTGAGGAATATAATAGTTGTTATATTGAGCCGACTGGGGACCTTGGTTTGAAGATGGTGGAGGTGGTTGTTGATGCTGTGTTTGTTGCTGTTGAGATGGCTGCTGGGGTGGTTGTTGTTGTTGTGACTGTGGTGGTGGTGGCTGTTGCTGTTGAAGTTGTTGAGGTAACGACTGTTGAGCTTGTAAGGCTTGTTGGTGTTGCTGCTGTTGCTGAGCTTGTTGCTGGTGTTGTTGTTCCTGCTCTTGTTGCTGTTGTTGCTGCTGCTCCTGCAGCTGCTGTTGTTGCTGTTCCTGTTGCTGCTGCTTACGCTGTTTGTAGGCCATTGTAACTGAGTAGATTTAAAATTTTGACGCGTTGAAAAAGCAGAAGTTATAAATAAAAATGGAAAAAATTGGAAAAGTAAAAAACAAAAAAATCTGACGTAACAATAAAACAACAAAAATAAAAACTTGTTTTTGTGCAGTTGGAAGAAAAAATTAAAAAAAAAAAAAAAAAAAAAAATTGGTTCTTATTCTGAACTATGCAGAACTAAGCTGGTCAAAATATTCTAGAAAAAGATTGCTGGATGGATTTTGGTGATAACGCAATATATGGCGGATGGGCAAAACGAGAGCGGTTTGTTGTATTATTTTCTGTAAGTGACGATTATTGTGCAACAATAAACAGAAAAAGCTGCGAAGGGTTTTTAGCTTTTATTCTGTTATAAGTCAAAAACAGCAGAAATAAGTTTGGATTGAATCAAGTAATTAATCAATCAATCAATGAGCTAGTTCTTATTGAATATTCGTTCAAGTCTGTGTTCGCTTCTGTTTGTTTGGTGATTTTCACTGTTTTCGTATTTAGCTTGTTAGAAGGAAAGAAGAAGAAGAAGAAGAATGAAATAAAAAATAAAAAAAACTTTTTATATACAGGAAACACGCGCAAATAAAAATAAAAAAATCATTTTCGTGACTTTGAATGATTTACAAAATAAATAAAGGCAGCTGACGGCATTTTTGTTGTTTTTTTTCCCCAGTGAAAATGCCATCCATGGGCATCATTTTCGTCTCCTTCTAAGATTCTCGAATGACAACGACGTTGACCGTTAGTTGAAATATAAAGACACAATACAAGGCTAGATCCGGGGCGTAAATGACTACAGTGTGTATAATAATATATTGTTTCCTCGTTAAAATTCATCTGAATCTGTTTCTAGATTCGATATTTGATCACAGTATGTGTACACTAGCGTACTAGAAATGTATTTGGCCAAGTAGCAGTACCACCCTACCTACACTGACACAATAACAGCCTAGTCAATACAAAGAAAAAAAAAACTAAAAATCAAAAAATTATCCAGAAATGGGGTGGAGGAGAAGCTGTAAATACTGTAAAAAGTACTAAAAACGGTAAAATCTCAAAGTGAGAAACTTAAACTATTTTATGTCACCATATGTTCACTGTGGTGAAAAAAAGCAATAATCTAGCAGAAAATTAACTTTCTATTTCGTCATTCCCTTTGTGAGTTTAATGCTGATATTATGACAAAAAATTTAATGCTCCCAAGCAAGAAAGTATTCATGCAAAATGTTTTGTAAGCTTTATACGATTACCTAAGGGAGGTTTTTATTATTAGAAATTCTTCTCAACTTGCTCTATTTTTTTATTCATTTCATCAGTAAGATATCTGTTAAAAGCTAGTTTATCTCAAAAGGTTGGGCTGTAGCTGTCATCTTCTACATTATTTATCAACACTGGATGGCCAATAACAATAAAGATACCAAAAGTAGTACACCTACATGCACCAGTAAAGATACAAGTACGGGCCGTGTATCTATAAGACTACAGAAAAATACTTTTCTCTAAATACCAGCCCCAGCATCAAAACTCCGCAAACGTTCGTTCTCGAAGCATCATCCTATGACATCAGCACAAATGACATCAGCGTTGGAACCAGTTGTGTTCACCCAGCGTCTATATAAGCAATATGGCAGGGCGACTACAATTCAGAATCTTGTATCTTCCATGTTTTCATGCTGTTGGTTGGGGTTAAAATGAAGTCTAGCAGTAGTGATTATGGTGGTGATAATTGAATTTGTGACATTGTTAAGTTCATCTCTAGTAGGCCGGTTGAACATGTTATAAATCTTTTCACTTTCAAGCAACAATACATAATACTGGAATAATTGCACACCATAACGTAGAATCCATAGTCAAAAGCTACTAAAAACGCTAAACATACCATTATTGTTCTAGCTATACAATATTATCCCCAAGATTGTGTCATCTTTCTTCGTTTAACAGGTATCACCATCAACAACCTATATAATTTTATATTTGTCCAGCGTCTTTTCTTTCTTTTGTAGTCTAAAATATTCAGCTAAACAAACGTTGCAATACAGTATGTAGCGAATACCTACATCGTGAATACATCTCAACAACACAACTATCGTACCTACTCTAATTCTCTTACTGTACAATATGTAAGTTAAACAATAATCCAAACTTCTGCTATATAACCGTATTTCAGATGGAAGAACTTCCAAACTATGTAATTGAGATTGAGAATTTATGGCTGATTACTCTTTCTACAAAATTTATAAATTTGTTTAAACCACGTTCGTTTTGTCTACTCAAAAATGCACTCACCCCAATAATCTTTATTGTGATCCAATGAAATTCCTTCCCTCTTAATATTTTTGCCTTTTTTTATGCTCTCTCTTATATTAAGTCTTGTCTATTCCTATATTGCACTTTGCCATTCAGTCTTTATTTTCCCCCTTCCCTGCTCAAAACAATAACTCATTTCTGTGTTGTTCGGCGTAATTTGTTATTGTTTCTTCTTTTGCCAACTCTTGGAATTTATATATACACGCATAATCGTATTTTTTTTTCATCACAGATAAAAGCCTAGCCTTGCTCATTGCACCAAACCTAAATTTAAATTCTCACTTTTTTGCTAAATTTCTTTTTCCACAAATTTATGTGACTTCAACTTAAAACAACACAATTTCAACATTTTTTACTATCAACATTTGTAGATTATATATCACCCTATTTTATTTTCGCAACATTTTTTCAATTTTCAGACTAGACTCCCATTACACTAAAACCCAAGCATTCGGGAATCGACCGACACCATTGCCTACCAGCACTCAAGAGGCAACTGTAGCTGTTCCGTTAGCTGCAGTTAACTGACTCTTAAACTTTTCAACCTCATGACATGAGATAACAGGGGGCTTCTTCAAGTTACCAGGGTTGTTTGCAATTTTAGCTGAAACCGTCTTCTTCTCAAAGAATGAACGTTTGGTTTGCATAATCTCTTCGGCTTTGAGACGTCTAGTTTCGTTATACCCCCATTTCAGCAATAGCTTAGCCATCTCCCATTTACTAAAAGCAGGCCACAAAGTCTCAATAAATTCAACTTGACAGTTTTCACAACTCTGCCAAATAAGAAAATCTGAAAATCTTGTAGCACCAGAAGTTCTAATCATCATGCCTAATTTTGGACTATCCCCTAGATACATATTGTCTTCCAGTAACTGCAAGTCAATATCTCCAACTTGAATTTCCTTGTTTTCAACACCTTTAGTTATCTTCACCATAGCCTGCGTAATATCATCTCTAGAAGTGTAAGGGAAACAAATGTTCAAAACTCCTTTGGTATTGCTAGCTGTCATTTTTTCTAACCTCAAAACAATTTCCATAATATCATCAGGGATTAACGATCTATCGCCCAAAACTTTGACCTTCAGGCTAAAATCTTTTGGAAGGGATTTCTCATCTGCAATAACTACAAGTTTAGTTCTAATAATGTTGAAAAGAGAATCAATTTCTTCTTGAGGTCTGTTAAAGTTCTCAATAGAAAAAGCATAAATTGTGCATGTGTGGACACCCGCTCTGTAGCATACTTGAAGAATCTAAACATCCCTGTTAGTTCTGTGATAGGCAGAATAACATTTTTGCTTGAACTGTTTCCCTGAAAAAAGAATATTGGTACACGCATGCGTCTGAGCTTGTTTTCTTCATGAAAAATTTTAAAAAAAAAACATCACTTACATTTCCCAAACTTTCAAATCCTGCGACGTGACCTTCACCAAGCTCTAGGTCATTACTCTTAGCAAATCTTCGATTTCCGTCCATAATGAAACCGACATGTTTGGGGATAGGACCAGTTTTGAGAACAGAGGTAATAATTTCCATCGTAAAGCCAGCAAAGTAGTGACTCAAAGGAAAGTTAGTGATCCAGCTTCTCAAAGACATTTTTGAATTTTATGGGTATATTTCAATCTGAGCTAAATGAGATATTTTGACTACTACTATTGAGAATTGTGGTTGAAGAAGCCAATCGATGTTTGAAGAAATCGTGATTGAAAAATTCGAGGGGAATCAAGTCGAATTTATAACGTCCCATATCAAGTGAAAAATTATTTGTTTAATCGGAAGCATTACATCAAATTGGCAATGTAACATGTACTTGCTGAATGTTATGTGCGTTGTGTGAATATCCGTTATTGCAACATGCCTTGTGTGATGTTAATCCAAGTATTGAAACATGGATAAGGAATGTATTTGTGTGTCCTCACAGCAAAATATGGAAAAGCATGATTTTATTGGTCAAAAATAGTACTGTGTTATAGACTTTCAAAAGTGCATCTAAGTGATGTAGCCAGTACTTTTCTAAGATGTGGCTATATCGTAGAATGATATGGTTTGTCAAAGAGTTTCAGTGGTTTTGTTTGACAGCTATGTTGAGAGGGTTAGTTGGGAAGTAGCAGGAACACCTCAGCTATATATACTCACTCCAGGAATCGGGTAATTTTGCCATATTTACAGATTATGAACACGAGTACTTTATACAATATACGGTATAATGTGAGGGACGGTATCTATAAGATATTATGGGGTCTAAGAGGCTAATTAACACTGAGGGCACCCGGAATATCTACATCTTGTTACAGTCAACCTTGGTAAATGTACCGATAGCTAGACGTGATATCTAAGGTTGAGTTTATGGTATGCTAGAGACATTTATCAACTAGATTGGCTCTCTGAATATACTGCAGTATATATGTTGTACGCAAATGACGCATAGTTTGTTCTTTTGGTATAAGATGAACAAGTATACAAACATCTGAATAACGTTTTTAAACCAATCCCAAGTTCAGCATTGAAGTTTACTACTTCCAGTATACGATTTGGGATTCTAGCCTGAAAATTGTACTTTACGTCCCTTCATACTCTTATTGGCGCAAACGCGTTTCCGTGAGAAACGATTGTACTGAAATTCATGTGCCGAGATGGTAATAATAATACTCATCTAATTCACAAGAGTTAGAGCGCTAGTGTGAATCATTCACGAAAAATGTCTAACAAAAATAGGCGTGAAAAAGCAGCAAATATAGGTGAGTGCATATAATTTGTAAAGTGCAAAAATTGAAATATCAACTTACAAACGTGCAGAAATACAACAAGACAAAAAATAAAAACTGGAATATTCATAAATTTAATAGCAAACAAAAAGAGATCAAAAACCACTAACTATTATTATTCCAACAATTGTTACCAGCATATTCACAATAACTAATACTGAAATTGACAAAAAAACAGATCCGACTCATACATATACACATTCCACGCAAGAGTCAGGACACCAAGTCCAAATTGTTGCAGTAAGTCATCACAACAATGCCCCCGACATAAGTGGCTCCACAGGTTGTTCGCTGATAAAGGAAAGCGTTGCCCGTGACCCGATGTGAATGTCTGAAACAAGCCTGTTACCTTAGCCTGTTCGATTTTGCGTAGCAAAGCAAGGCACCGGATTTAGCCCCATGAAGTTTTTTTTGGTAGGCTGTTCCGAGAAAGGGTAAAGTAAAGTAAAGTACAGTACGTACCAATTTTACGTACCGTTTTGCAAATTTTAGTACAGTACCTGTACACAATCTAGCTGGTTTTTACAGAGTTGAAATATCGATCAAGATGCCAAGATATTTGTCAATTTTCTACTCAAAGTCTCTTTCTAAAATCTTTTTCTTTTCCATTCTTCTCTACACCAAAAGATAGAGCCGGTCTTTGTCATTTGCTGCTGATAAGTCGACGGTGTATCACTTTAGATGGAACATAGCGAAAAGAATGATTTAGAATTTGCAAAATAGCTGGTTCCCCAGCTACTTTCATGACCAGAAAGGAGATTGAATGATGTAAAAATAGATCTTACGTTCTTACTAGCATATACTGACGCTTGCCCTATTGCGATTTATGTACTACTTGCAAAAGATACGACGACTGTTTCGTTCGGTTTGGAATAGCCAGATGTTTCTCCACCCTTTGCCACTAACACTATTTGGATGGAGTATAAGTTTTAAGCGGTGTTCTAGTTGTCATCGGATCGTTTTCTCTCAAAACCTGCTACACCTATCATGACCCCAATCTGAAAATAGAAAAGTAAAACCGTCGGTTTATCGATGAGACAACTCGCGATGGCTATGATTTAAGGAGCTTCAATGACACATCTTCACATGCTAAAACTTAAATAACAAAGCTTTTAATATCGTTGCATACAAAATGGGTAGTATACAGACTGTATACTGCATTGTGCACTAGATCCTGTACCGTGAAGTGTGGGCATAGTTATGGATACAACTAAGTGAATAGTGAGGAGAACGGTAAATATCAAAGGTGTGACCAATAAGATGATAGTAACTAACTTGACACGAAATTCATTGATGGAGATATTAACAAACATATAAATTCGTAAAGAGAATACGTGAGTGTAACTGATACACAATACTGATGATAATTATAATGATATCAACAAAGAAGGAGTGGAATAGAGTTGCGCTTGAAATTCTGACATGGTTTCTTATCAGATGGAACAAGAATATTTGGGGCTCAGACGTACCGGTTCAATTTCCAATATCTTTTTCTACGAGTAGCTACAGTAAATATCCCGGACCGGGCTGGTCGTTGAACTTTAAAAAGTGCCGTGGTACTCCACTGAACTCTATCAGTTCATGGAAAATGTGTTTTATGTCTAGATTCTAGAAGCTTCATCAAAGGGAGATAGATTGAACTTAGAGGTTATATTTACTGTGAGATGTGTTACCGTATTTTGAAGTCGTATATCAGAGCTCCTGTAAAGCTTTGTATTCTTTCTGAATACTTTTTGAATATGCTTTTCTGGAATAAGATATAATAATAGTTATGAATGGACTTGAGCGGTTTACATGACAATAATTTTGAACCAATTATTCTATCTAACGAACAGAGGAAAGAAAAGTACTAAAATAAGATAATGTTATATCAATGCGTTTATTATTCTTGTACAGTACGATTGTGATTTTCATCTTATAGCTTAGGGTCGATTTACAACAGCATATAAGAGAACGTTAGCTTGGTACTCAGGAGTCAGGACAGCACTCAGCATGATTGGGATACATAATGGCAGAGGGAAGGCTCCTTCTAGACAATACAAAGTATGAATCTGGAACAGATGATGATGAAACAATCTGGCGATGAATATTTAGAAACATAACAGAATATAACAAATAAATGACCACAAGAAAAACTAAACGACCTACAGACAACGGCTTCTCATATCCTAAATATAAAGCAGTTTCTCGAAGGTTCAAAAGGATTTGATTCTCTCAACAGAATTGACTTAGTGAAAGCTGGATTAATGTGGTTTTGAATAGAATACTGTCAGTTGGATTAATATTTAGCTGTCCATCACTTAGTAGCTCTGCTCGAAAAGGTGTAAAGTTGTCTAAACGTCAGTTGTTTGAACAGTAAAATACGGGCCTTCAAAAACTTTGTGCTGTATATACCACATATATATATATTGTAAAAATGTCATTTTACGTACATTATAAAAAACATTTGGTATTATTGTTGGATGATAATATTGATTGTGCTCTATGAAATCTTTCCAGTTGTGGGAACAAATATAATATTACAGCTATATATTCCCAAAAAGGTAATTTCTGTTTTGAGTTTGGATAATAGTTACCACTTGCCAATTCTCTTAAGACCAGAATGATTGGCAGAATCTGATGCAATATCAGTATCTTACAAAACTTGGATGACACAATTATATAAAGCAGTAAATAAGAATTTCAATGGATCCGCTCCAATATTTAATAGCTATTCAATAAGAATTCTACAGTAATTTATACAAATAAGTATCATCATTTAAAATATATATGCCTAAAGTTCAAATTCTTCGCACGTAAGACGTATATTTGTTATGTGTCTATTGAAAATTTCCTCATTTTGTAACGGATGACACTAATTTAATCATCCAAAACCAAATGGTAGAATTCTAAAGGGAGTCCATAAACCCCGGGAAAGAATCTTTAGTGCGCTTTTTGCGAGCTTCATAAATCTCAAAAGTGCCCAAATGCTTGTTTAACTCTTGTAGGGGGTTCTTAGAAATATCATTGGTTATTTCAATGCATTTCAAGAAATTCTAATCTGGGGATTTTTCTAAAGTAAGTTCAACGTCATAAAAAGGGTATCTGTAGTATTGAGAAATCGTACACTTAGTCTCATTAAGTTCAGTAACCCCAATATAGTCGGTCACTGACTTTGTGTGGTTTTGGCTACCTTTGATTTGAAACCTGACAAAAGATAAGTTTGAGCTAGTGTCTAGCAAAAAAATTATAGATTCTGAATAGCGTTTAGGAGCCCCGGAAAAGAAACCTTAGTGATATCTCAGCGTGCATGTAGAGCTTTTTAGGCATCATTTTCCTGCTTTTCCTAGGCGTCATTTTGTATATGAGCCAGTCTTTGTCAGGGCCAAAGCGTGAAATTATATGGTTAGTAGCAATTAATCAGAGAGTCAATGATCCCTAATTAGTATTTTTTGTTATAAAAATTGAGGTGCTTAGCTTTCAATAGGTAGGAGGTTTTAAAATTTTAGTGCTCGTTGATGGCAACTTCCAAATGCAAGTATTGCGTGGGTAAGTGAGATTTCAGGAAAATGCCAAAGATCAAACAGTTTTTATCCATGCTTCTAACAAAAAAACTAAAACAAACGCCAGACTTTTGGTCCGAATTTTCTTACCAGAGTTCATGTAGTCCTCAAAGGTTTTAGTTTTATCAAAGGTATGATTGGTACCGGAAGTCTTGCAGTAGATATTAAAAATCAGTAGAGACCGTGTCAAGTCTTTTAACTTTTCAGAGCTCAAAGTGTCAAATGGACTGATATGACTTAAGTAGTCTTGGTCGTCAATTATATTGTTGACGTTTTCTCAAATAAAAAAAAATCTTCAACATTAGGCCGTAAATGGTTTTCAAGCAAAGGAAAAAGGTATCTTGTGTTGGTCCTTTTACCCCAAACCTACCCATCTCTCGAAGCATTAATTTACATGATTCTGTGATAATGAATTTTTAGTTTAAAAGTACAATCAGGAACTCTTTCTTTTAGACCGGAGTCAGTTATTTCGTATGATATTATTGTAATTCAATTGACATGACATAGTTCCAGACGATTATCTAAATGAACCTAAAAGTTATACACTAGGTGCTAAGTAACTTACCCCAGAAGTCTGACCGATACCCCCCTCCCCCCACTGGTACCCCCCAATTTCTTTTACAACAGTTGCATAACTTCAAAAACGTTACGGATGTCATAATTTCGGTTCTTGAGAAAGTCAAGTCTTTGACTACCAACTAAATAAGACAATTACAAACAACTGTTGTCAAAGTAATTAACCGCTTTTTAAGATCCTCCGATCCACCTCAAAGCTGTATCCAAAGGAGTGCTTTGGCCGTGCTAATGAGTTCTCTATTCTAGCCTTGCTATGAGCCTATACCACCTCCTCATACAGTATATTGACCCTAACCCCTCATAACTTAGACCTTTTGGCCTTTATATTACTAGTAAATTTATTACGACTACTTCTAAGTGCGATCCATGACAAGTAACTTATTCGTATTCATAGACCGACATATCCCCTCTTTTAGTTTCAAGACCTTACGAATAAATTTCAGTTGGTTACAGCCATCTTATTAGATAGAAAAATTCAAACCTCTGGTATTTACCGTTCTCACCCATATTTCACGGCACAACAAACTTTCTATCATCAATAAAATGGACAACGCTAAAGATATAGCAGCTATATTAACGTCAGTTGTCATGATATAACTGACTGTGCAATAAGTTTCAGTTTGCGTGATATCTCCACAGCATTGACAGACGTAGTGCAAAATGTTAAATCAGTCAACTATGGTAACAACAAGAAAGAGTACTTTTTAGGAACTTGGTTTATGCCTGATTGTTTTATTCTGAGTTTTTCATTTAAATTTCGACTTTCCACTATCAAACGATTGAGAGTACTTGGATTTTATGGTTTGAAGAGAAGACTTCAATTCAAAAAGCTGTATAAAGAGCCCAAAGATCGACTAAAAGGAATAGAGTGGTTAGAAGGTTTATAGATCATTTTGTTCTTGATAGTTTCAACTAAAATATTTTACCAATTGCTCTTAACATCATCAACAGCAAGCATTTATTATTCAATTCTATCGTTTAATTTTGTAAAATATGTTCTCATGACCTTTGTAAAAATTTGCATTTCTTATAGTCTCATCTTACAAAAACTATACGATATAAACTTGAACGGAACGTGCCCTTTGTTTGTTTGAAAAGGCATAATTCAGGTTATTTTTGTATCGACGTGTTTTGTAAGTCTTTTCCTCGAGGGCATGAACTTCTTTTTTTTTTTTTTTTTTTTTTTTTCCATGCCTGCAATAAAAGAACCTTTAGTCTTTAGTAAGAAGTAAAATGGTCGAGAAACTATCCCCCTAACCGTTACATAATAAATTATCTAAATCTATTAATAAGCGCTTATCTACTACGCCCTGCTTGCTGTACATGACAGCGTTCGTACAGTACAGTACCCATTACAGTATACTTACAAATAATACATTTGACGCTGGGGTCGAGAGGGGAACTTTTTGTTTATAGTGATATTGATGCCTATGGAAAAACTTGTAATCACTATAAGCAGGAAAGGAAAAACTTTCTTGATATTTTTTTGGAATTTTTAATTTATGCGACCAGCGTCATTCTGATTTTATTTATTTTCAGTACAAAGATTATTTTAGTCTTCATCTTGAATCGAAGTGGATATTAAAGTAGTTTCGGTCAGATAGCTGGATGATAGGCGTTGATTAGCGCTATGGAATGAGCCCAACTGACAGTGGAGCAATTAGTCCATAGCATGGTAGAGATCTAAGCATAATGAAATAAAAAAAAGTGAAAAAAAAAGTGCGTTTTCCCCCATTGGTGATGTTAAAAGCCCTGAATTAATCAAGTCCCGTCAACCACTCAGCCTGGCCAAACTTCAATCAAAATAAACTACAACTAACCCAAAATCGACATGTTCATTACCATGTCTTGACCTGGTTTAGACTTGTTTTAACCAAACACCCACATAAATTTACACAAGTTGGCTTGACTTTGACTTGTCTTAACGAGTTTAAAAGTTTCATCCATTTTGAATTTTTTTCTTTCTTTTTTCCTTCTTTTGTTTTCTATTCATTGTGGTTGGATTCTTTGGCGTCGCTGTCGTTATTCCGTCTCGTTGACATCGATAGCAATATATATATTTCCATATATATATGTGTATATACATATCTATATAGAGATACACATATATTCTCATTTACATATCTGGTGATAGACGATTCCATCATCGGACAATCTATAGATCTACTCTGCTCTCCGCACTCCACTAAAAAACAAAACTTCAAAAAAAAACAAAAACAAAAATCTTCGAATGTGATCAAGCTAGTCCTCGAACTGCACAGACTCAAATCAACACAAGATATCATGAAAGAAAAAAGGAAGCGTACAACCAGGGCTTGTGACCAATGTAACCAGCTCAGAACAAAATGCGACGGATTGAACCCTTGCGCTCACTGCTCAGAATTCAAGCTACTCTGCGAATACAAAAGAATTCCTTTGAAAAGAGGTAAAGCAAGTCAAACATACAAACAACGCGAGCAAATGAACTCAACATCAAGCAACACCACCACTCCTGATCATTCAACACAATTCATACTCGATCAAACTTGGTTTTTCCCGACCCCCCCTCCACAGCAACTGGTTCCTCCTCCTCCTCCAGCACCACCACCACCGCCGCCGCCAGCACCACCTTTTATCGAAGATGATGGAATCAAGTATCCTATATTACGGCAAATACAAGATTCTGGATTCCCAATGAACCTTGCAAGTGAGCTCCTGGAAGCTTACTTTGATCACTCCACCCATGTTTTGGCTTATTTGGTAAGAAAACAGTCAATTTTGGGCGTAAACTATCGACAAACTAGTCCTGCATTATTATATTCATTTCTTTTGGTCGCATCACATCACTCAGACAATCCGTTATTAACAAGCTCCCCAACTGCCAGAAAAGACATCATCGACAGCTTAACAAATCTCACTCTTATGCATCTCGATTCTGTCCACACTGCTATACCTAATGTGGGCTTAGACGACGTTATCACTTATATTCAGCTAGGAACTATCGTCTCCGCATCGGAATTTAAAGGGTATTCTTTAAGGTTTTGGAATACTGCTTGGAATTTAGCAAAAGAGCTAAAGCTAAATATCGAAGACCCCACACAATCACCCGAATACAGAGAGGAGCAACGAAGAACTTGGTGGCTGTTATACATTGTTGACCGCCATCTCGGGTTATGCTACAATCGCCCATTGACCATATTAGACTCAGAATGCACAGAGCTGTATAGACCGATAAGCGAAGACATCTGGGACTCTGATCAGGTTTTAATACACGCAGAAATTGAAATGACTAGACAAAAGGGGTTGTGCTATGTAGTAACTGATTCAGGTATATTTGGCTATTTCTTGCCTTTGATGACAATTCTAGGGGTGCTTGTACAACTTCATCATCTCAAACAAAATCCTTCCCTTTCTAGTGAAAACCTGGACGTTTCTTTTGTGCGCGGCTACCTTGACCAATACCTACACTCTCTGCAATCGTTTCCTAACCAAGCAGTTTGGCGATGCTACGCAGCCCAAATTCTCCACGTTCTTTACATTCTTTTATTAACTCCATGGGATCCGATAGAGCAGCTCGACTTGTCGATGCACCGACCACAATCGCCCGAGTTTCAGGAAGCTGTTCAACACGCTATAACAGCCGCACAGCACGCGCAAAACATTCTAACACTCGATGCCGACCTAATGCTAATGCCTTTTTTCTACGGAATTTATTTACTTCACTCGTCGTTTGTGTTGCTGAGCTCGATAGACTCGGAAAGCGCAGGGGCTGGGGTCTACGTTGCGTGTGAGACACTTGTGCACGCACATGAAGTCTGCGTCGTCACACTGAACACCGAGTACCAGAGAAACTTTAGAAAAATTATGAGGAGCTCGATGAACTGGGAGAGAGACGTGAAGATGATGAAGGGAAGGCTGGGGGAGGAGAAAAAAAGGAGAAGAGAGATTTTGGGGTTGTATAGATGGTCATTGGGTGGACATGGATTGGCAGTTTGATGTATACTACTATTTTCATCTCTTTTATTCATCTTTTTTATTCATTTTGTATAATCATCCTTTTTTTGTATTTTGTATTTGTATAGTATGTTGGATCTGGTATTATTTAATTGACACGATTAATGACATTTTTTTTTTTTTTTTCTTTGAATATAATACACCAGTATACAATAACTAAAACAATAAGTACGCATTTTTATTATGTTTATTCACGTTCTACCATACCATATCATATCGTAATAAAAGTTACTCCAAATTAAAAAAATTTCTATCCATTTATATATTCGCATGTTTGTCTATTCCACAGCTTGCCAAACCTTCGATGCTCCATTGATACACGAACTACTCCAGACATTTTCCTAGATAACCCCCATTTATTACTATTTACTATACTGAACAGATCTAACTGGCTATAAAAATATAAAACAGCAATAACCCTAAATATTCAAACTCTTGCCAAGACAGAGTTGAGTGCAAATTAACTAGATTGGAATATGTGGGGGATAGAAGTAGTTTATTGAGGTTAGTTGTAAATAATTTATCATTGATAATGTTTTTTGAATACATTGGACCAGCGATTGGTTCGGGTTTAACTCAATTAGACAGTTGCTTGTAGACTGAGTTGATGTTCTAGTACTTTTATTGAAAGGTAGTTGTATAAGTTAATCAGTATCTCTGTCATTATATTTATCACTGAGCCGTTGCTATCACACTGTTCTGTCTTCCTGTATTTCAGTATAATAGCAGCACATTTTTGAAAAACATGAAAAGTTTGGAGCAACAATAGCACTTACAACTTTGCCTTGCTTCTTTCTGGCATCAACTGCTTTTGTAACACCAACAACTGTACACATATGCAACCCCAACCCCTACCCAAACTGCCATCCGTCATATGCTCACCAAAAAAGACGCGTCTTTCTCATCTATTTGTTTTTTTCCCCTGCCCTTTGTAATAATCATCGTCAACAAAACCAATTTTTTACCGGTTCTTTCCCAATAAACAATACAGTAATAGTACTATAGGACGTTAACAACAAATAAATGTTTTATTCAGAGCAACTGCTTAGAAAAGATGGGCCTCTGGCTTACGTCTGGCTAGCAGCAAACATGGAACGAAAACTGTCCAGATCGCAGTTCTTGAAAACCGATATCCAGGATTCTGTAGACGCTATCGTGGACACAAACGCGGCCCCATTGGCACTCAGACTTTCCGGCCAGCTGCTACTTGGAGTTGTCAGAATTTACTCCCGCAAAACAGGCTACCTCATGGAGGACTGTAACGAAGCTCTGCTCAAGCTTAAAATGGCCTTCCGACAGGGCAACGTCGACGTCACCACAAGCAACGTCACAACCGTCATCTCAAAACCTCAAGGTCTCACATTGTCAAACAAAGTCACCGAATTAGATCTTTTACTTTTACCTGAGCCCAACCTTGACTTGGGTCCTGGGTTTCCTCTTTTGGGAAAGTACGGGCCTCCAGGAAGCTCAACGCGAACTGCAAGTCATAATGTATCTTCACTGCGCGACATTACGCTTCCAGAGCTCGATACAACAGTTGATATTGGACGTGGGAGAGCGACAGAGATGGAGGAGCTGGGCGATGATTTGGATTTGGGACTGGATTTTGAATTGGAGGCTGAAGACCATCCGGAAGACTTGCCTGTTGAGCAGGGCCTTGAAGCGCCGCCTGCAGAGGAAGACGCGTCGAGAGATGGTGATTTGAATTTGAATCTAGAAGAAGGTCTCAGCTCACCGAGACTGGAAGAAACCGTTCATTCACCGGCTACGCCAACTCATGATGCTGATATTTTGGGTGATAACGTGTCGGTAGCTGTGGATTTTGAGAACCAAAATGAATTGTTTGAGGCTTCTGTCGCAGATGCACAAGAAGCTCTGGAAACTGAGAAGAGAACACGGAAAAGGGCTACTACCCAACGACGGGCCCATATTGATGAGATTACGGAAATTAGAACGTCTGGAATGCAAGTCAGAGAAAATAGAAAGACAATTTTGAAAGATAGAGGGTTACTGCCTTTGGATCCCAATGCTATGGGGTTGGCAATGGCGTTGGAGTCAAGGACTTACAATCAACCACCACTGAGAATGCATAGAGATTTGTCGAAATTGATTGATTTGGAGTTTGTTAGTGAAGTTATGAAGAGAAAACGCGACGTTACCGCGATTGAAGGGGACGAAGAAAACCAAGACCGAAACAAAACACCAAAGTTAACGTCACCCCTCGCCTCTGACGAACTCGAAGTCCCAGCTTTTGAAGACAGTAATTTGGAAGTTGAGCATTCGGACCTTCCTCTTGAACCCCAGTACGACGACGATCTTGAAATGGCGCACGGACAAGTTGATCTTGTTGAGCACGAAGAAGACGAGGAGCCTCTCGACGAGCAAGTCGACACCGGTTCCGGTATCTCTCCACAGACCATCAAGGCGGCTAATCTTTTGCGAAAGAACGTGGAGAAAGTGTCTGAGACCGTACTTTTTGAGAACCTGTTGGGGTCTGCTAATAACCAAAAGTCAACAAAGGTGAAAATGTTTTTCGAGATGCTGGTGCTGGGGACCAAAGACGCGATTGCGTTGAAACAGGAAAGGGCGTTTGGGGATATTGAAATTACGGCGAAGCAGGGGTTGTTTAGCGGGTTTGGAGTTTAAGTGATGTGAATTTACAAGGAACGTTTTTGAGTTGTTCATTGCCTTCTTTTTTTATTATTGTTATTGATGTTGTGATTGATTATGTGTTTTTTTATTATTGTTGTTATTATTAGTACTGTCGCTGTTTTGTCGTTATTTCCTGTACTGTTGCTTTTTATGTATTTTTATTATTGTTACTACTATTTGTCAGTTTTTATTGGTTGATACATACGATGCTACTCGTGAATTGCAAAAGATAGCAATTCTTTTTTTCCTTTCTTTCTTACCACTTATATCAATAGGAGTTTTGCGTTCTTGGACGAGTTTTTTGCTATCGCAATCTTGGTCAACGGACTTGACTCACTTCTGATTCAGAATAAAAGTGCTTCACAATTTTTATCAAAGTGATAACACAACCATAACTGTAATATATCAACTGTATCAAGGCTAGAACTAATACTGGGCGTCGATACACGTAAACATCGTTTTTACGGTCTGCTGAAAACAATTTTATATGCGTTAAGGCATACATCGTAGTGCTACAAAAGTTATAGATCAAACGATAGTGTGATACATTTTGGGTCTGGTAAGGTTTTGGGAGACCTTTCTTTTTGTTTCGCTTTAGTGTCTGTGTTGGTGAAGGTCGACTGAATATATCGGGAAGCCTGGAAGTAGTTTGGAGGGTGCTGGAGTGTAGCTAGTTGTTATTGGCGTTGGTTATATAAGTACTTTTAGGTGTATTGCAAATTGGTTTGAACGTGTGTAAATATATTGATCTGAATATGCTATTACTGTTACTTATAGATCTAATAAATTATAGTATAATGCATGACACCTTCCAAACAAGCCTAGTCTATACTTCACCAAATTGTATTGAAACATCTCAAACGGACTCCAAACTAGTCCAGATCTCGACTCCAAAACGAAGTCTCTACGTACTGTATAGTACTTCTCGTTGTTCAACTCACATAATTTATAGATTGTGTTTTTGCTTTCAACGTTTTAAAGTTCCAACCGCTAAAGTTTCACATAAAGTCATGGTGCTGAACCCTTTTTTCTCCTTCTCTCTGGATCACCCTTTAAGGTCCTGGCAGATATATTGGTGGATCAGAATTGAAGATCTAACCAGATCTTGTAGACCTTTTGTTTGATATTGTACTGCCTGTGTGTAAGTGAAGCAATTTTTTTTTGTTTATTTTGATTTTTTTCAGCATTTTTCTCGTATATAAAACATATTGATCTCGTCAGCACACAACACCTTACCTGTGTGTATAATCAGCATGATTCAAACAGCCATTCAAACTTTCTTTCTGTTGATTTAACTTATGTACCTTTATTACCATTGTAAAATTAATCTTTCCAGTTTTATTTATTCCATTTCTTACTTTAACCTGTTCATTCCCCCCTCTTGAACAAATCATTAGTTCCCCTACTTACCATCCCCGGGAAAGTGATAATAGTTGTTATAAATCTATAAGCATATACCAAAACAAACCGGAAATCCTCCAAATCAGATATCTATAATGATTGTGAAAAAATACACATTTTTCGCTATACTGGCTACGCTCGTATTCGTCTCATTGGTCGTGATCCCATGGCATATGCATAAACTCGAAGACAACGACTATCTCGACTGGACATTCCGACCGCAGTCCGACATTCCGCATCCCTCTACATCGAATGCAGCCATCATAGAAATAACCCAAGATCCCGTTGAGCAGCCCCTGCAGCCGCCTCCCGTCGTGATTGATCAAGAATCGTTCCTCAATAACGTGTTTCAAATGATCTACCATCATACTCCGTCCGTCACACTTAACGATTACCCCGACGGAACTGCACCATCTACTGGTAAATTCTCTGAATTCAACCCGGAGAAGAAGTATCTGAGAATGAACGAAATTGCCTTGAAAGAGGTAAAAGATAAACATGAAAGCTTCAAAGATGCATTGGATCAAATAGCATACCCGGAAGGAATGTATAAGGGAAATGGTGTTGTCATGGTAGGTGGTTCCCAATTCATGCCTATTGCTCTAAACACCGTCAGAATGTACAGGAGAGTTGATCAGGATACGCCAATTGAAATATATGTGCCTGAACCAGAACCTGTTTGCGATTCAGTTCTCCCATCTCTCAACGCAAAATGCGTCAAATTGTCCGATCTTGGTGGTAAAGTTAAGGGATACCAATACAAGTCGCTTGCACTTCTTCAATCAAGTTTTGAAAACGTCCTACTTCTCGATGCTGATAACTTCCCTATTTCAGATCCTTCCCCCTTGTTCACGTCTCGACCGTTCACAGAAACTGGGTTCGTGCTGTGGCCTGATTACTGGCTTCGCACGACTAGTCCGTATTTTTTGAATATAACCGGTCTAAAATCATTTGCGGAGCTTCCAACAGTTTCTACTGAGTCAGGGCAGTTGCTTGTGTCAAAGCGTCGTCATCTCAAATCACTGATCTTGGCGACTTACTACAATGTGCATGGGTATACTACCTATTACCCACTTTTGTCACAGGGCGCCATGGGTGAAGGTGACAAAGAGACATTTGCAGCTGGAGCAGCTGTTATGAATGAGCCCGTTTACCAGGTACGCTCTAACGTGAAACCCGCAGGGTACCACATGTCTGGACAATACTATGGTGTTGCAATGTTGCAAAACGATCCAGTCGCCGACTACACCAAAACCATAATGCTAGAAAGTAATTCTAAAAAAGAGGTTACGGGTGTACCTTCAATGTTTTTGCATAACCACATGCACAAAATGGACCCGATGCAAGTAGTTCTTCGTGAACTACCCAGTCGGTTTCCAAATGCCTCGAGTGTTTCCAAACTTTCGCCATACAGACTGCGTATATATGGGAAACTACACGACTGGGAAAACGACATTGGTGTACCTTTCCACGTCGCAGCCGGATCCGGTTTGGACAAGGAGTACCAAATGTGGCAAGAGGCGCAATGGATGGTTTGCGACATGGTTCTCAAACGCGGGATCCGTCTAGACGCATGGAGCAAGTACAGCTGGGAGCAGTTCAAGGATGTGTGTGAGAAACTGCGGCTCCAGACCGAGTGGGTTCTGGAATCCCCGGAGCCGGTGACGGTTAAACTCACGGCGGAGCTGGAGAGAGACTTGACGTCGCAGGATGTGAAAAAAATGGAAATGAAAGAACAGGAAGAGCAGGAGAGGAAAAAGAAAAAAGTGGTGGGTTTGAAGAGTGCTGTTGCTGAGCGATAAAGGTTGGAAAGAAAGAGAGTAACAATGGCCCTTTTTCTTTTCTTTACTTGGTGTATTTAGTTCGTGATTGTTTGCTGTCTTAGCGAATCCAGATTCAAGATAAAAGAAAGAGGTATTGCATCGAGGATGATATTTTTTTAATATACCGGTAAACGACCTGGTGACATTAAGTCAATAGGACGCTTCATTTGAGAAAGTTTAAAGATCTTTGGGTTTATATCACTTTTATTATTTGTTATCCTTATTTTGGCAAAAAAGAATTGAATTTGACCCCGGATATATTGTAGTAAGAGTTTCTATATAAAAATAACATACATTTTCCAGTCCCTATTTCCTATTATTTGTACAATATGTGTGGGAGGGTTGTTAGAAGTTCCGCTTATTGAAAAGAAACATTCTTTGCTACGTGTACCTGTACAGTAATAGCTCACAATGTAACTCAACTACTACCCTCATGATGCCACACAAATCTTTTCTTCAATTGCAAATATTCTTGAAATCTATTATCATAATACATGTAGACACATACAACCAAAAAACGATATGGCATCCAAATTCTATATCTGATTCTTTTCCACAATCTCGCCCCCACACACCATCTCACGTCTTAATAGGTTCTGATTCCCCAACCGCCGAACTTTGATTCGCAGGTTCCGGTTGGTCCTCAGAGTTTCCGTTTCCCAATTGGCCCTGGTTAATATTATACAAATAAAACGTTTCCCAAATTTCAATCGCTTCTTTTTGAGCCTCTACTGCATTTTCCAAAAACAATTCCACAGAGTTTCTGAAATCCTCTGTTTTCTCCTTTTCAAACCGAGCAAACTCGGCCTGGATTCGTTTCCCGATATCGTCAAAAGCGACTCTTGCATTGAACACTTTTGCTTCCTGGTCCTTAACTTCTTGTGTGACTACAGCAATTTTGTCTTGAAGAGTTTTACCTTGTTTGTTGAGTTTGTTCAGGCTTGCTTGTTTTTTGGAAAGTTCTTGCTCTTGTGATTGTAATGTGAAATATGCTTTTTGGCGTTGTGAGAACGTTGATCGTACAGATCCTATGAGTCGGAGATACTCTTCAATTGTTGTCGACAAGGATAAAACGTCCTGCATACATTGGCGGAAATACAAGTTGTGAATTTTGTCTTGCGTTTCAGAGAATGCTTGAATTAGTTCTGAGAAAGATTTTGACAATTCTACTAAAGACAAACTTGACAAAATCGTACTAAACTCCGATGTAGCATCACTTAGTTCCTTTCGTTGAGAAATGACAACATCGACTGCTTTGTAAAGAGCTTTAAATTGAGTCTCCAGCGTGTCAATATAATTCTTTTTTTCCAAAAACCATTCATCTGTTTCCACAAATTTCCCGGTAAAACCGAAACCTAAAGAGCTCATAAATCCACTTTTCGGTTCGACGGGTTGTTGAATAATGTGTTGCTTGACATCAGTTGAGAAAGTTTCTGATTCGAGGAATATTTTAAAGTCTGGGTCGTTCTGTAAAACAGGATGTCTAGATATTTTGGTGAGCATATTCTCTAGAGCTGAACGTCTAGCTTCAACGAAGTCGTCATCAAACCTCCCTACGGCTTGTTTCTCGGGGGGTGGAGGGATGATAATTCCTGGATTGTTATCTTCTAAAGCATGGAAAAGCCATCTGAAATCTCTGTATCTTCTCGTAACTGAAGTTTCTGTTTTTGAAAAGTTTGGTGAATTGGTTTTCGTTGTGACTGTGTAAACGGTATGCGCTGAGGTCAGGTCACTAATTTTTATAGGATCTCCTACTGAAATTTGGAATTCTTCTATTGGCACACTCAATTGACTGTTTTTATCTTCTCTAGTAGGAGTGTTTGAAATAGAAATTCCTTCGAGTTGTTCTTCAACCGGCTTCAATTGAGATTTGGATTCTCCAAACAGTGCTAATCTCTCTTTATTATCCTTGAAATTTTCGATCTTTTTACTTATTGCAGCAAGAGACGACTTTGGCTCAAGCGGGACATCATCGTCATTATCCTCATTATCGTCAAGACCCCCACCCAAAGGCCCTAAAGGATCGTCACCAGCCAAAGCCTGAGTAACAGGCACAGACTTTCTGTACCTTGACCTTACAGTGCCTGGCGCAGTTGGAGGAGATGATGGAGTTTGCTTGTCATCCCAGGGCGATTCGATATCCGACATGGTAGATAGAATGCGAGTGCTATTGTTATTTGAGTTTTCCGCGCAATACAAAAGAATAAAAACTAGATTATGGTAATGTAAAAAAGTGTATTATAGTGGAATAAAATGAAAGGCGAGGTTAGTTTTACGTGTAGAGAAAATGATGATGTGGAGTAAGTTGGAATTGTGAAAAGCGGATTGAACTGGTTGGTTCAATTCCAGAGATTGAGGCTGACTGGACTAGACCAGACTGAAGCTTATGTAGGTAGGGTAATGTTATTCTGGAATTATGGTACAGTACATTTTGTATGTAAATGTAGACCATAGTAAAACTGGGCAGGTCAGCAATTGCAGTATTTTCAATTCAGCAATATAGAATGCCAAAAGATCACGTATTACACACACACATAACGATATCAAAGGGATCGAAGCGATCAGATGCTTTAGTAATTGTATATAATTTTACTACAAAGTTGTCTATATTAAGACGTGCTAGGATTCTGCAGCTGTAGGCATCAAAATTTGTTTGAGTTGGACATCTAGATCACTGTAACAAGCTCACACTAGTTCATGAAATACCACCGGTACCACCTTATTAACATTGACCAACAAATAGGCGTGCAAAACTCTCAGACCTAAGCATAAGCCTTGTAGCTATAAAGTTCTAGCCACTTTCCAAATGCAAGTTATATCCCAATGAAATCATAGTAAATTTGCGTACAGTAAGTATTTATCTTTAGATTTGAATATATCGATTCATTTATAGAAACATATTTAAGTATATTAATCCTGGTCAAAGGTATACACCAATGTAAAAGAGTTCTCAGACTATGAACACTATCATAGAACCTATTATACATGTTAGCAAAATGACTATTTCACTCATCAATTATTCATTAGCAGTAGTTGGGAGGATCAAGTTGTTCAGTCTGATATATCAGTGGAAAGTGATAATTCTTGTTGTTGTATCATGTTAAGGGGTCTTACTTCCTTATCGAAAACATGGACCAAGTTCGATCATCATTAAAGATTGGACAACATCAAATCCTCTTCAACAATATACTGCTAAAGTTCCTGTTCGTAAATGGGGTCAACATACAATTTGGCATGGCATTTAAAAGGGAGAAAACGTTGATCTGTGCAATTTTTATATACTGACTAGGGCTTCTTCATTTTACCCTTGAAGCTCACCTAGGGCTGTTACATATAATACACAAACTTCCTTTTTCAGAAACACAGTCATACAGACAATATAAGGTTTTGGCACTTTATTTCATTTTCCCAAGTTTCAGCATAGAAATTTGTACCAGTATGGTACGGGTTAGGGTACTTTTTTAGGCACTACGGTTCCCTGTAAAATTTTTATTTTTGAAAAATTGGAAAATTCATTTGGGCCCTTCGCTTTTTTACTCTTGTCACATCTAGTCTATCGTCACTTGTGTTCACGAATCGGTAAAAATGACCTTCAACCCTACTCTCAAGACTCCCGCTTACCACTCGCGTTTCCAAACTGCCTTCCGTCGTCGTCGTGAGGGTAAGACCGACTACTACGCCAGAAAGAGATTGGTTACTCAACACAAGGCCAAGTACAACTCCCCCAAGTACAGACTTGTCGTTAGATTCACCAAGAAGGACATCATTGCTCAAATTGTCTCTTCCCAAATTGTTGGTGACATCGTTTTCACTGCTGCTTACTCTCACGAACTCCCCAGATATGGAATCAAGCACGGTTTGACCAACTGGGCTGCTGCCTACGCTACTGGTCTTTTGGTTGCCAGACGTGCCCTCAACAAGCTTGGACTTGAGGATGCTTACACTGGTGACGAAGAAGCTTCTGGTGAATTCAGTCTCACTGAGGCCGTTGAAGGTGCTCCCAGACCTTTCAAGGTTTACCTTGATGTCGGTCTTCAACGTACTACCACTGGTTCCCGTATCTTTGGTGTCTTGAAGGGTGCTTCCGATGGTGGTCTTTACGTTCCCCACTCTGCTAAGCGTTTCCCTGGTTACGACTACGAATCTGAAGAACTTGACGGTGACTCTCTTAGAAAGTACATTGTTGCCGGACACGTTGCTGAATACATGGAAGAGCTTATCGATGATGATGAAGAACGTTACAGAGAACTCTTCAAGTCATACATTGACGACGGTATTGAGGCTGATGCCATTGAAGACATTTACGACAACGCTCACAAGTTGATTAGAGAAGACCCTGTCTACAAGCCCACTCCCAAGAAGACCAAGGAAGAATACAAGGCTCAAAAGAAGAACCAACGTACTCCCAAGCTCACCAACGCTGAACGTAAACAACGTGTTGCTGAGAAGATTGCTAACTTCTCTGCTTAAGATATTACAGTATATATATCTGATGATTTTATTTTAAGAGAAAAAGTTTGACAAAAGTCTTTTAATATATTGTTTGTTTCTTACTCATGTTTTTATTCTCATTGATTGTAATGTGCTGTGATTTCCATGACACTTGAAAGTTTTAGATGGTACATCAGTAATCATAATAACTCACGTTGTAGAAAAATATGTTGAACTTTTAGAGAAACGAACGGTGAACTCATTTTTCATGTTAGTGAATTTTACAGTAAACTGCATGCCTAGCACGCATTCATTATTATTCTTCTGGCTAGACAATAATCATGGCCGGGCACATTTCTTATATTCAAAGAAATGACTTGCTCACCTAACATTGCCATTCTTGATTCGATGTAACGTTAGATGTTGCAGCAATATGATGTTATAATAGAGCCTTTCATATTACTTTACAGTACGTACGTCTAGTATCTTCAGTTTTATAACACAATGTCATATTATTTATTCCAAATATGTTTCAAATGTTTTACTGATGATATATATATATAGTATATACACTCCAATAGCACGATACTACATTAATGAGTTGGAGTACAAAAGGTTTTGGTTCTTTCAATTATAAGATTTGTTCTTTTCACGTTTAAAAATTAAATGTGCATAATAATACCATTATGAATTATTATGATGGATTCTATTGCTTTATATACTGTATGTAAATATAATGGTCTAGGGTTCAAAGAGTTAGCCAATCAGAAAGGAGAATTAATGCACGTGATGATAAGTTGGAGATTATAAAAGGATCAAGAAATTCCCTGTTTGCAAAGGGAGGGATATATGTGTCATAGCTGAGGATTTTTAATAAATGGAATTACGAGGAAAAAGCAAAGGGAGGGAAAAACAGGAGAAGAGTTTTTGGTCAAGAAGTTCAAAAAGAAGATTGGAAATAGAACTTCGAGAAAAAGGAATTAGACATTAAGTTTTAGAGTTTCTACCTTGAAGGTGAGAATATTGTAAAGAGTTTAATTATTAAGTAGTAAGTGTTAGAGCCGATAATTGTGCTAAAAGATAGTTAATAGACATGATTAGGGGTGACGGATGAGCCGGCCGGCCCTGGGTCAGGCTCGCATGTGCCCAGCCCAGGAGTCACGTGTTTGGGCTAATTAAAGTTTGGGTTGGTCTGGGTCAGTCCATAGGCCGGCCTAGGGCCTCAATGTATTTTCACAATTTTTCAGCTAATAACAACGTTAGAATGGTAGAAGACTGGGAGCCAATAAAAACCAATATTCTATGATCGGAAACTTAGAAACCCCTGTCAAAACTTCTTCATCGTGTCGTAGATTCACAGTAGTGATGATAATAATAACAATTTGAATGAATAAAAGTAAGTTCTTTGATTCCTTCGAGTAGCTCAATATTAAATCAAACAGTCTAATTACTGCTTAATGTTTGAAAATTCAAACCCCACCAAAGTTGTTGTAGAAAACAACAGTATCATGACATTATCCTTTTGTAGTTTTTCCCTCTGCTCGAGATTAACAGTGAGCTAGTAAAATAGAAACTTCAAAGTAATATGTATGTAAAACTGAATAGGAGAGAAGTTATTAGATATGATTTGCTTGATTAATGAAATATGAAAATATGAAAATTTGGAAATATAAAATTAATAACATTATTTGAAATCCCTTGATAGGAACACTTTTCTAAATATAAACACCGGGCTTCTCAGTGTTGGTTATATTAGCTTTCTCAACACACTGTTAAAATAGCATAATGGGAATTGCTTTCATAACACGAATATCTAGGTTAAAGCGAATAGTTATGAGATGACCTAGTCGTATTTACTATTTTTCACACAACACGCCCACCATTGAGCGGCTACAGCCGCGTGAATAGTAAACAATTACATAATAAAATGATGGCTTGGGTCAGGCGGGCCGATCCTGGGTCGATCCTGGGCTCGTTTGGGTTGGGTTACTTTGGGCTAAAATTAAACTCAAGCTACATTGGGCCTAGGATCAGCCCAGACTGGCCCAGCTCATGACCACCCCTAGACATGATCCTGATCCGCTCTTTTACACTGTAAAGTAGATCCGACTCAAAATTAATACCAGCTAGATTATGGAAACTTCCTATTCAGGAAATTCTTTCAACTTGCCTTTTTTTTTTTTTGGTAGCTTGTAAGTTACACGTTGGAGTTGTAAATAACATCAGATTCTAATACTAATTAGCTTTGAATAACTATGTATCATATGAGCAAACTATTAAAAAATTTTATACATGATGTTCTATCTCTCCGATCCTACAAAGACTCGGGTATAATTGTGTTTTTCTTCTCGAAAATCCTAGGCTACCCCCATAAGTCTCAATTTCTCCTTGGACTCATCAGACAAACTAGACAAGTAGTTAGATGCAAATGAATTTCCAGTTAGTTCATTGACCTCTTTCAATTTGGTTCTGAAATAGTTCATTGGATCGCTAATTTCAGGTACCGGATCAAAAGGCTTTTTACTAACCAACGCCAACTTTGAATATGTGGAACCGAACTCGATATCTGACAAATCTCTTTCAACGGGATCTAAATCAGTATTTCCAGTTAATACACTTTCTGCCAAAATGACTTGTAGAGATTCAACAACTGGGAATGGCAAAGATCCAGTGTAAATATCCTTTACCCCCAGTACTATATTAGTCAACCCGACAATTATAACTTTTTTGTCTTCAGGCGATTTTCTTTTTAGGAGACCTTCTAAAGATGAGACAATACCAGACCCAAGTGCATTTCCATTGGCCATCAGAATCTTCAACACCATATTGGGCCCTGCATTCCCATTATTGATACAGCTCCAGAAGCAATATGAAAAGCCAAGTCTGTCTGTAAACTTTGGACTGTGTGTTTGAACTTTTCTTCCCAAAATGTTTCCAATCTCTCCTAGATAAGGTGCCATAGTATCAGCTGGGATGTTATAAATGATAGAGTCGAGAAGATCTAAAGATTGTGTTTCGAAAGTCTTGGTCGATATAAGTTTTTGGAAAACACCAAGCATTGGAACTAGGTTTTGAGTATCTACGATCTGTTTCGATCCATGGCTGATGATTTCGCAAAGTAGTGTAACCAATGATGGAACGTTTCCTTTCAACTCCCACAAGGAAGGAACCATCAAAGGTCTGATAAGTTGCACGTAAGTTTCACCCAAGCTATCCGAATTTGACAGGGAAATTAGTTGAGACAAAATCTGAAAAGCATAAGGCACAAACTCGCTAACGTCGTTGCTTAGAATTGAGAGCAATATAGGAAACAAAACTTCTTCAAATTTGGATATAGTCACAGTTGGATGACAGTATCTGACCAAAGCAGCAATAGATTCAAAAGTAAAATGGGAAAATCTAGGATTGGAAGGATTCTTACACATGGCACCCACAATATTGATTAGTTGGTTAAGTAACTCGAGAGCATAAGGTGATACTGAATCACGAGCAGTCATCAAGATTCTCATAATACATCTCATCAAGAATTCGTTTTCAGCTAACTTTTCGGGTGTAGTAGCTTTCATGATGATAGCGAATAAGTTAGACAATAATGTTTGAGATATGCTTTCAATATCAGACTTGCTGAAAATCTGTTGATTGGTAGCAGGGTCTTTGAGAGTAATAATTTTTTCGATAGTTATAGCAGCATAGGTATAAATAACATAAATGGAAGACTGCATATGGTTTGCCAGCAATGGAAAAGCATGTACAAGTACGTCTTTAGGAAGTTGATTTCGAAACATGTGAATATACTTTATGGCATCGATTTTCAAAATAGGATGAGCATCTTCTGCCAACAGGTCATTAGCAAGGTTTTGAGTAAAGAAACCATTGATATCGAGAAGAAGGTTTGTGCTTGCTACACCTGCCTTAGTGACATTGCCTTTAGTCGCAATTGTTGAGAATAGAAATACGGCAGTGTCCTTTTGTCTCCACGATTCTTTGTTGCTTCTGTATTGGTCCAAGAACTCATTGACAAATCTCATTACAACATTAGTAACTTTCGCTTCATTCTTAAATGCAAGTTCCCTCATAAAATCCATACAACCTCGTCTTCGGGTATCACTGTCAGATCCTTCAAGGTCTCTTCTGATAAACTCAATGGGGTCGTCCTCAAACATATCTTCGTCCGACTGCTGTAAGGCCGTATTTGGAAGAATAATATCTTTAATAAGAATGAGCAAAGTGTCATCGTCCATGAATTTACCATGATGTCTTTGGGTTCTTGCAACCGTCGTCAAAAAGCTTAGAGACCTGAAGATTACAAGATCATTTTTTTTATCAGTATTAAGAACCATCAACAGATTCAGAGTACTTTGAACGAACTGAGGAATTAAATCATCAAAGAATTCTTCATAGCGTTGAGTATAAAGCTTCATGAGATCCAAAATATTCGACTTTAGCGTTTCTAGAGGACCAATTTCTTCCTCATCCTCTGTAATTACTAGCTGATTTTGATAGGCCAAGTATCGATGGATTATTTCAAAACCTTCCTTCAAGTTGTCTTCAAAGAACTCAGGAATATCCTGACAGTTAAGATCATAGTATATATTGACAAGTAAATTCATAGATGATAAAAGTTCCAATAAAGCAGCTTTGTTTGATGTGTTTTCTTGAATAAGCTTGTCAGTATGTTTCAACAAGTTAAAAAACGGTTCGACGAAAACATCTAAAACCGACTTAATTTCCAAGAAAAGCTCATCTGAACGAAACAGTGGCCGCCATCGTGAAAAGATTGAATGTGCGACAGTCAAGACACCGTTATTGATTGTGATGTTTTCTGAAAGCTTTGAAGTCAGTTCAGGAATCAGATTCTCCCATTTATGGGGAAAGTCGCTATCAGCAATCAAACTAATTGCCTCTCCAATTTGTGCCTGCAAGTTAGGAGGAAGTTCTACCATAAAATTAACGATATTTTCCTTTACAGCTTGTACTTCTGACTCTGCCATGATGTGATTTCCGTTTTCGTCCTAGAATAAACAAACTGTGTTAGCTTGATATTAAAATCCAAGCAAATTATTAGACAGCACCTACCACCCATCGTCTTTTAATGAAATTTTTGAAGTATAAAGCTGCTGCAAGTCTCCCATTTATAGGAGTGGCGCTATCAGCGACGACTTTAAGCACATTTACGGGAAAACCATTGTACTTTTCGGCGTCTGAAAGTGATTGTTCAACTAGAAGGCAAGTTAGCAAAACTATTCGCAATTCAGGTCTTAAAACTGGTATAAACTAGGCTTGTTCAAGGTAACATACTAAGCTTAGTTTTATTGTGATCAAGAGATTCGACAAATAGTTGAGAGAGTCTTGATTGATCTACGGACATTGTTACGTTGTGCGCGACACGATGTAGGAAGATGAAAGAATAAAAGAATTTTTCTAGATTTCAACAACAAATATTTTTGTTTTACTTTTTTCCCATACATTTTCCTCACTGTAGTTTATTTTGTGTTTTGTTATTGTGCAAGGTTCCATGTTCTATTAAACACAACCATTCTATGCCATCACAGGCATGAAACCACAACAAGACAACGTACCGCACATATTATAGGATATGGAATTGACCGAATCTATACTATTGCAGGCTAAAATAGACTTGACCAGATGCTTAGACTGACCTGTGCCATTTCAATAACGCATAGTAACCTGTAACACCTCAATGCATTCATGATTTGTTTGAGTGGGATATTAGAACAACAATGATGTTCTCATAATATATAAATTTACATTCATATTATTATAAATCATATAGAAGGGGGAATCATCTGCGTAGCAGAACCATATACCCCGTTTGTAGCAACAGTTAGCAGGACTTGAATTCATGCTTAATTGGCTATCTAGCAATACAATTGTGCAAATTTTTGGTCGTAAAGTACAACCACCGTTACAATGCAGAATCCTATAATGTTAAATCTACAGTTGTATACAATTTGGGATCCAACTCATCTGATCACCATTTGTGTAAGTATTTCATCAGGCGAAAAAAATGCTCCCTTGTCGTGGAATTTGGTTGCATCTCTAGGAATTGATGTTAGTTCCAATGCCCTTATGGATTCTTAATACGGGGGTTCTTACCTCATTGGCGAAAATATCTTCACTGTACGCACATGTGTATCTTTTCCATTCTGGTGATTCCCTAAAATCTCTATTCGTATCAAGAAAGTCTTCAAAATGTCACTTGCACTTTGGTTAACAGTTGTTCTATTCAACGAGCATCACAGGTCATACTTACTCAGGTCTAACAGCTTCCATTGGCATATGACACCAACCCCGTGGCTCAGATACCTCTAAAGTTAGAACTTCTTGCAAAGAGTGGTAGCCGGTTCCAGACAGCACTCTTAGTTTAGATGGCGTGTAAGACTCGTCCTGCAGGTAGTCCATGTATATACTGATCCTTTCAACCGAAACTCTTTTAGCAAAATGTATATCTATGTAATGAGGCTGGGGACCATCACTCTGCCAAAAGGAAGACGGTGTGTCCTCACAGAGTGCTTCAACTCCAAGACCAGCTTTAAAAGATGAAACAGACCATTGTGCAAGATTGCCGATATCTGTCAGCCCCAAGAGCTCCATTGATCTAATTCCTAGACAGCTCAGAGAGTTAACTTATGCCAGAATATGTAGTTAGAATATTTAAGCCAGAACTCACCTTGATTATAGTCAGTTTCCCAATCAGCCTCCGTATCGTTTGAATCATCTAAATTAGCTACTGGGACGGTTTCATCAGTCGACAGATCCATAGGCTCGTTCATCCTGTAGTAAAGTTCCAGCAGATCTGCTACTGTAAGAATTGGTTGTTAGCAAGAAAAGCGTTAACGAGAGGATATATAGGCAAGCATATATTCAAGATGAAGGGGCAGTTGCGCGCACTAACCTAGAAGTAATGAAGAGTCTTTCCACACGAGCCACTGGGTCTAGAAAGTTGAAAAGTATACCAATCCAATCCAGGTTGCTAGGATATTGGGAACGTTTTGTGTATTATTACGTACAATAATAAATAAACACACGGCTTATTGTCCTACTTGCTCTACCACAAAAAGGTGAAACGCCGGAAAGTAACGACATCGTTCGTGCACATTTTTTTTTTTTGTACATTTAAAACTCGGTACTTATATACTACTTAACCTAATAATGCAAGTTTTATATTATAAATTTAAAGCTCAAGTAATATATTCTAGAAAAGCTTAACATTTAGACTTGTTATTAGGTCACACCAAAACCCTAACCCATAAGCGCAGAGAGAGGGTGCTTACTGCTTTTGCTAACCGTTGAACTGAAGATAGTCAAATGGAGGAAAAAAACCACCCTCAAGTATAGTTCGTGTATTGTGCTTTATACCTTATTTTTGATATCTTTGCGAAAGATTTTACCCACTGACAAGAATCTTCAGATTACTATTATAGAAATTGACAGTTTCACATTGAAATTCTTAGATTTTTCCTATACTTCATACACTGAAAATATTATGGATACCTAGTTTTCATCTGTATAGTGAGTTGACTACTATGCTAGATATTTTAAACTATCATCTAACTGTGAGAATAGATTTCATGGCTCCAAACACTTATACTTCCAGTTCGTCTACGCCCGGTGTCAGTCTTGGAGGTGTACTGACTAAAGTACTAAAACGAACATTCAAAGGCCCTTCCGAATCTATTCCCACACCAGTACAACCGACTATTGTAGGTGGAGCACCCAACTTAAAATCGTTATTAGACCATATCACTCAGCTAAACGATAACGAGGAACGCATTAGGTCTATCGAACGAATCAATGATTCCTTGAATTTATACTCTGTTTCAAGTATACCTGAGATCTGGTACTCCGTTAAAGATACAATATCAATAGATAATTTAGACATTTCAATTGATTGCAGGCATGCTGGCTTGAAACTATTAATTACTTGCATACAAAAAGACGAAGACACATCTGGGAGTCGACTAGCTTACTACTATGCCATTGTGAATAATTTAAACACAGAAGATCTAAATCTCCAACTCCGGGCATTAACGGTTCTCACTCGAGATGGTGAATGTGCCAAAGATTTCTTCCTTACATCTACTAGAATTACAGAAGTTCTGACGAAATGGTATGACATTTTGTTGAACAATTCCAGATCTACTGTTGAAATATACGATTGGGTGGACTTTATGAGGAAAATAGTTGAGCATCAGTTTCTTTTCTTCAAGGCCGATGAGGTCAATGCGTTTGTTGATCGTATCTACAGATTGATACTTCAAGAATCAACTAATCTGACTGAAGACTATTCACATAATCCAAATTGCGAGAAAATCATCGAAGCATGCATTCAATTTTTATCCGCCGCATACATGAATAGGCTGATACCACGAACAAAAGTGTTTGAAATTCTATTAGCCATTTGTTCGACTTCAAAATCATACACTCTTTTGTTTTCCCGTGCTATTGTAAAAAGCTTAGAAATGGGCTATAACTCTAAACTAATAACAGATGGGATTATCAAAATTGTCTCACATCCTGAAGAATATTCGCAAGGTATGATCTCAAATGCAATCTCACTAGCTAGAGTTCTACTTAACTCTGTGAGGCTATTTCAGGATTTCGACATTACAATAGAAAATTTGCTGAGAGCTATCAAAACATCAATTTCGCTATATGAAAGTAAAGTCGATACAGACCTGATATTACTTTTCAATGATTTTGTGGCAGACGAAAACTGCAATCACTATAATACTTACGACTTTTGGGAAGATAAAAATCTGTCACCTTTTATTCTTGCCAATGAGATTATCAAGAAACATTCACCGGGAGAAGATAACTCTACTTTTATCAACAGTCTGACTATATTTTTTGAGTCTTTCCAAGAACAATACAAGAGAGACTCTTTTGCTGGAGATAATAGCTCGATTATTAAATTTTTCTTAGTCAACTCTTCATATTTAAATGATGATTTGACAACGCTAGTGATTGAGCATTACGGGACAAGCCAATGCTGTAATCCTCAGTTTGATGGTTGGCTGAAGCATGCTCAGGAGATTTTCGAGAAGTTCAGTGTCGACTCTAAAAGGAGCACAGAAATCCGCTCCAAGTCGTTTGAAATTATCACAGAAACCTTTTTTGAAACAATAAACATGGATGAAATTTGGCCGCTCGTGGAGTACATATTCTCAGATTTTATTGTAGATTCAGATGATTTTTTATTTGAGAAGAAAGTCTCAATTTTCCGGGTCATATGTCAAAACTCTTCATGGGATATGTTTCAGCGAGTAACTGCCTTAATAATGGAGGGATTTACAGCACCCAAAGACGACCGCTTTGTAGGATGCAACGATCAAGAAGCTACTCAATCTACTTTAAGGAGAAGAGACCTAGATTATTCAACTGGCACTTTCAGCAATTTAGTTGTTGAAACTGATTTTTATGACAAAAGAAAAGAGCAGATTGCAATAGCTCTTTGTGAAGCTTTTACTCAAAATTATCGTACTTCCTGGAAAAAAGCCGTCCATGTATATGATCTTCTGATCACTATTATCAAGTCTTCATATTCCTGCCCTCTAACATTTATTCAGGCAGGACGTTTGATTTGTCGTCTGAGAGCTTCTGCCGACGATTTCATTTATATTTCCACACCGACAAACATGGATGGACTTACGGCTAGCCTTGGGAGAAATTTAGAAAGTATTATAGACAAGGAGAAGTACACTGAGAATATGATGTGGTGGTACCCTGAAGAGGTATCGTTTTTGAAGCCTGAAGATTTGGAAGTTGCATCTACAGTATTGATGAAGAAACGTGCGACCGGCCCGCAAGTTCCTGGCATTGGATATATAGATATTTCAAGATGGTTTGATGAAATTGTGAATATTGCACAATTTGGAGCACATTGGGAGATCTACTCATTTGTATGGGCGCATTTCGGTCCACAACTATCGAACATTCAATTGTTTAGAGACACCGACAGTAATATAAAAAAAATTCGTGAAATAATTTGCAAGCAAATTACGGTATCAGCCGAAATGCCTGCTGTGAAATATCCTCCTGAAGTTACCAGAGAAGATTTGAAGGTTACTCTAATTAGAACAACCTCTTCTCTATTAGCGTATCACGACACATTCTCAAAACAAGATAAAGATAACATTGTGAATGCGTTTGTGCATGCCTTTCAAACTTCAGAAAAAGCAGCAGTTCCGAGTCTGCACGGCCTTACTGTCTCGTGCCTTGAACTTCCTCTTTCTGTTAAAAAGCTAATCTCAACTATCTTTAGATACTTGACAGCTAAAATTACTAGATCGAGTATAAGTCCGCATATTCTAGAGTTTTTGGTGTCGCTGTCTAGATTGCATTCTCTAATTGACAATCTAAAACCAGATGAGTTTAAAATGGTATTTGCCATTGCTCTTAAATATATTGATAATGCATATTCTTCCCGCGATGATCCTGGAATTTACACTGAATCCCGAGTTGTACTTGGCCCAGCTGTCCGCCAAATACAAGGTTCTGCTCAACTTTCCCAGAACGATGGTGTTTCCCAATTTTTGCTAGTATTAGCTTACAATGTGATTGCACTATGGTTTCTCGCGATGAAACTTTCGGAACGCAAATACATGTCAACTTACATTATAGATGCTTTGATATCTATGAATAAAATTCATAACTGTTCTGGGCCGCAAATGCAACAGGTCTATGCATTCATTGATTTAATTCGAACGTTTACTTACTCAGATTTACCCCTATCTCTTGCAAAAAAAGATGGCGAAGCAGACATCAAAAAGTCTAGAATCAAAACTGAGCACTGGATTTATGGTCACACAGTGGTTTCATTTGAAACAAACACAAAGACAGGCGACTCAAAAGTAGTATTAAGAAGTCCAGTTGGAACGTCCATCTTCAATGTGGCACTTAATCTACCTACAGATCCTAGATTACATCAATTATTAAAGGCCAAAACGAAGGAAGAAGAAATTCTCAGTACTCAAAGTATTCTGGACACAACTGACTGGAATGAAGATTCTTTGAAAGATAAACACTCACAATTAGACAAAAACTTACTGATGGACAAAATTGCCAAGTTGAATGCTGAGCTAGATGAAATGAATGACCTATCGTCTCCGAGTGACATGTTTATGAGATTTATGTTACCTTTAAAGGCAGAAGCAAAAGATCGACTTATAAAGTTGCCATTAAATAAGATAACTTCTAACGGTATCAGATTACTAGATTATATACCAGTCCAGGAATTCCATCGAGTGGGAGTTATATATATAGCGCCCGGTCAGCATACAGAACAGGAAATTCTAGGAAATTCAGTGGGATCAGTCCACTATGCTAATTTTTTGAAAAATTTGGGACAACTAGTTAAATTGAAAGGAAATACATCGCTGAATTCTGGGGCCTTAGACACTCGTAACGATGCTGATGGTGAATACGCATATTTCTGGAATGACAAAATTACACAAGTCGTTTATCATGTCACTACTATGATGCCGAGATCGGCTGATCCGAATGATACCTCTTTCACCAACAAAAAGCGGCATATTGGAAATGATTTTGTGAACATCTTCTTTGATGAATCAGAAATTCCTTTTAAGTTTGGCCTTGTATCAAGTCAGTTCAATTTCATCAACATCTCAATTACGCCGATGTCGTGTACATTTTCTCGCACTCATTCATTGACAGACGAAGGCGGTTCTCAGACTAAAATGTTCTATAAGATCCGTGCTATATGCAAACCCGGCGTTCCTCCAATATTTTCAGCAAGCCATCTCAAAATTGTTTCCGAAGAAAATTTGCCTTTATTTATTAGGAACCTTGCTATCATGGCTAGTAAGTTTGGTGAGGTGTGGCATGTTAGGTCAGATAGTATCTCGTTATGGGAGCACCGACTTACATCTATCACTTCCCTAAAGTCGAGGATTGAGAACCCTCCAGAATCTGACAAAGCTAATTCTTCCATTGAAACGTCCCCTAATGACCAACCATCTCAACATCGCTCAAGACCACAAGCACACCTGCAATCACCGAGCGCAAGCAAATTCAGTGAAGGTGAGAAAGACATGGTTCAGCTATCGTTCTTGGATCAGCTAAATAGTGAATCGGGTAACGTGGCCGATACGAGCCAAAACACCGAAGAGAGATCAGCATTTGTGATGGAGCCTTTGGACAGTTCAAATCGTCTGATGGAAGCATTTGATTTCATTCAATATACAAACTAAACATAGTAAAATTGTTATATAGAATCGTTATAAACAGCCTTGAAATACAATACGTACGTACACAGGCCTGTAAGGAAGCCAAAACAATGAAATCATATATACAAGGTTGACTAAATTCATTATGGTTGGTCTGTGACTACGATGAATTTTTAGAAACACCCACCGACAGCAAGAGCTACGTTTCAAAATATCGGAAAATAAATGAATGTATCATTAGGGGATAACAAAGATTAAACTATTCAAGAATTACTAAAATAAAATGCACCAAAGTCATCCCAACGTTGAATAAATAAATAATTTTTTTTACGCGTAAACACAAAATGATCTATCCCATGCTAACAGAATACCCCTCCTTAACCAACCTCTCATTAACAGTCTCATCATTCAATGGTCCAAACAAGTCCCCCTCATCAGAAGTGGAAAGTCTCTTCTCCTGTGCTTGAGGAGCTTGGGTTTGGCTGGTCAATGACAAACTGTTAAAATTCAAATTTCCAATTTCCCGCAAGTTGTCGAAGACCGTTCCCATGGCAAACAAAATTCCTTCATCTTCTGAGTCACCAGGATTCGGTTCAAGATGACTTTCCCAATTTGTAGTTGGGCTACCGTCAGAGCTGCTATCGCTGGATGCCTTTTTTTCTTCAAAATCTTTCTTTATCAATATGGGATCAATTTTTGGATTACGCATGTCAGCAATGTCTCCTTCATCCGTATCTTCAGTGCCCTTCATTGCGGACGACGAAGCAGGGGGAGTACCAGAAGGAATTGCAATATTAGAAACTGGGGCTGTATCGGTGGAAGATGAATTTGAACTGGTAGGCTGCGTATCTTTGGAAGGTTGATTGTAGTTCGAGCTGAATCTTAAAACGTCAATAGGCTTTTTCAAAATTTTAGGTCGTTCAAAAGTATTTTGGTTTTGACTTTGTGAAGTGTCTGGTCCGAAGTGATTATTTACTAAGTGATCTATTACTGGCCATCCATAAGCGTTTGTAAATCTTCTTCGTACAACAATGTTATTATGTGCATCGGGCTCCAATTTGACAAGCACTTTTCTCCAACTCATATCACGATGCCATTCTCTTGCAATTTTTTCTTCAAGTCTCGATTTATCTACTAAATCGTCTGAGCTAGATTTTTTTTTGGACGCGTTGAATAAAGAGGATCGTTTTTTGAAACGGGGAGGAGGAAGGTCGTAGTCATGATAAACTTTATCATGAAAAATTGTTTGGGGTCGTTCATCAGGGTTCATAATGAATGATTGTGGGGGTAGAGGAGGTAATAAGGCTGATACCCCAGATTCGAAAACAGAGGCCTTTTTGGGTACGGACAAAAGCTTTTCGGTTTTATAATGTTCAGGGGACCCATCTTCTGGGTCATCCATATCACCAGGATTGGGAGCTAGGGTTTGGCCCCTAGTATACATCTTGGGAGGTTTAGAACTTGCTACCGTCGGTGCAAAAAATGAAAACATGGACTTGAGCTCGCCCGTAGTGTTACCAGCCCAACTGAATAACCCACCGCCACCTTTCTTACATTGTTCGGCTTGGGCAAATTCTGAAGACTTAGGGACTTGGTCAGAGTCAGGTATTTTCCCAATTCCTAGAACTGGATCTAATTCTTCCTCGGTTTTGGCTTCGGATTGCGAGTGCTTATTATTATGATCAACACTTTGACGAGCTTCTTCAACCTTGCCTAGACCCTGCCAATCTAAATACAACAATGCTGAAGTTCTCAAAGGTACAATTCCGTCGTTAACTGCATTGGCATACACAGTTCTTCGTTTAAACTTGACTAATATGGTATGTGTGGGCCCGGTAGGAAGTACTTGTAACAATGGTTTATGACCAGGTTGAGGTTTTTTCAGGAGGCTCATATCCTGCCCTGATTTCCCCACAAAACCCAGATCTAGGGCAAACTTAACATATGCAGGATTCTCGTTAGATATACCGAGTAATGGTGAGGCCAATGTGATGAAGTTGATAGGCTCTACCCTATCGAAAAATGATGGGTGATGTGAAGCTATGTATGCAATGGCATAAGTTTGTACTAGCCCTCCCAATGAATGGCCCACGAAAGAAATCTGGGTAACTGGTGGCTGATTCACTGGATTCTCGGGAGCAACCTCGTTCACAATGAAATCAGCCACACGCTTACCTAGATACTTGACTCCCTTTTCCGTTTTGCGCACATTTCCGAAAAATCCTCTTACAATAACGTTTTCGCCAGTTTTCCTAGCCGCTGCATCTATTGCTTCTTTGACGTAAAGCATGTCAGCACCTGTATTAGACTGTAAACCGTGTGTGACTATCACAAGATGTAGAGGCTTGTCAAATTTTGGTGTGGGTGAGTGCCATAAATCTAAAGTATCCAGTCGTGTCACAGTTACATTAGAATCTTTCAGAACAGGAGTAGTCGGGGTATGGTGCAAAGAGTTTTTAGTACTTCCTAGAACTACTTCAAATTGGACTTGTGCAGTATTTGAGAATAATATTTGCGATACCACGTCGATAGTCCATGTATAACTTTTTTTGTTTTTGTTCATAAACAGTTCCGCGTAGAACGATTGCCCGGGTTTGAGTTGAGGTTCGTATAAGGGCTGATCAGCTGAACTGTATATCTTCACGTTCGGGTCGTAATCTTCTGACCTTACATCAACGTAAAGTATAAATGGCCCTGCTAGAAAAGCAGCTCTAAGAGCAACAACTTCAGAGTTTTTTACTTTGAGCCATAGCGATGTTTCCGACGTCTGTTCTGGTGGTGGGGTATATGTGATTTTGTATCTGAATAATTGACCAACATTCACAGATGCCTTGTTCATGTAAAGTATTTTGTCGACTATTGGCTGAGAAACAGGTGCGAGCAACGAGTCGTTTTGGTCACTCTCACCAGGCTTGGTAGATTTGGCTATTGCGTCTTCGGATTTCTGACCAAAGCCGAACATTTTGAGGAGCTTGTGTGAATTCCCAAAATCAATTTAGAGCAAACGACCTGACCGAAGTGTGATAAACAGCGTGAATCAGTTTCCGGCAGTTTCTATAACGAAAAATGAAAAACACCTGTATAAGGGAAAACATTAAGAAGTTAAGGTCTACGCCAAATTTGGCCCAAAATAAAGTATTATGGGCAATTTTATTTTCTGTATAAATTACATATTACTTGGTACAGTAAACTACGACATCAATATAAAGGCTACAAAAATCAGACTTGACTTTTTAGCAGTGTATAATACACTGTACCCCTCCCCCTCCAGGAAAATAACGCAAGAGGCTAAACTAGCGACGATTCTTAGTAAAATTCAATACGCAATTTGATGTCTTTCCGCACTTATAATAGAGTGCCAAAACTATGAGACAATGTAATTTGAAAAAAAGGCTCAGAATTTACAAAGACTGAAGAGAAAATAAAAAGTTCCAACATTTTTGTAAAAAAATAAAAATTATAGCGACACTTGGTTTCGATCCAAGGACCCCGGGGTTATGAGCCCCGTGCGCTTCCTCTGCGCCATGTCGCTCTTATTTAATTTGATAAGTATACTGTTACTTATATAGCTATATAGTTTAAAATTATTCACACTGGTTGCACCCAGCCCGACCGGTTATGACCTCAACCACAACACTTAAAATTCCATTCATTCATAATCAATTTATTGTCCTATGTCAAATAACTTGATATTAGTACTTTGCTAGATACTGGCGAAGTTTTTTTTTTTTTTTTTTTTTTTTTTCAATGCTTTATTAAATATATATAATTCCTAAAACTATACAAATAATAAAACCATTTTTGATATCCCGCGGGAACTGGATATTAAAAAGGTCTTCTTCATTGTTATTAACATTATTTGCATTTTATTTATTAGTTTAAATTTTTTATAAGTTATTTGACATAGGACAATAAACTGATTATGAATGAATGAAAAAAAGGTTTACAAACAAATAAAATCTATGGACTATATTAGAAAAAAAGACATTCATCGAATGTCGAGCCAGTGTTATTCAGTAAGTTCCCATTTGGTCCTGTAGTTTCCATGGCAGATCTCCTTGATAAAATATGGTATTTTCTCTGGGGCTTCGGTAGGCGTTTGCTTTGATATATTAAATCTTTCCAGCTTGAGAA